>CATIWF010047565.1:0-50603 GCA_949630135.1 Balakata baccata
AAAATGCTCTCATTTCTCCTCCATTTTTCCTACATCAAAAGGTAACACTAAATTATATATTTTCCAAATAATAAACACAAATCAAAGGCATAAAAACACAAAATCTAACCTAGAAAACACTATAAATAATGAATTGATCAATCGGAGTATAAAATATATGCGCCGATGAAAGAGGCAAATCATGAAGAAATTTGAATTTTAAAGAGCAAAGTGAAAAAACAAATATAAGAAAAAATTTAGATAAAAAACTGATAGAGGAGGTAAAATAGTAAAATTGGACATGTATTTTACCTAATATAAAATATAATTATTTTATGAATTTAGTAAACAATAATAACGCACAACAAATAAAAATAGAGTATAATAAGTTTTTAGAAGATATATTACGCACAATATTATGACTTGAAGAAAATTGTGGGAGTTGCATATGGTAGAATATGGTGTTTGAAAATTTTTGAACTGAAATATTGAAGGATAAATGATTTATTTTTGTTGACCTTAGGATGATTGATCTATATTTTAATATTGATAATCAAATTAAATATTACTAATGTCTTCATCTAGTGTTGTTTTGATAGTATATAAAGTTTCAAGTCAATTGAATTTGATTTGCTTAGTGAGCAAATCGGTCAAATGTTGAAAGACAATTTTCCCCTCAGGAAAGGTACGATCCCCATCAGAAAAGACATGTTCCCTATTGGGAAAAAAGTTTCTCCCTCGGAAAAAGGTTTCTACTCGAAAAAAAAGGTTCATCCTCGAGAAGTGCTTGATTCCAGCATTCCAAGCTTCAAGTCAAAAGTACTAGAAAATTGTCATGTTCGGAAAACGTGGTCTTTCGACCGGAAAACTCTTATCCCGACCGGAAAAGTTGACTGAAACTAGCAGAGGCTGCCATGTGTAAGGCTCCAATAAATATATGAATTTCCAGACCTGAAAATATGGTTTTCTAACTGGAAAACTGTCTCTGTCAGATAACTTTTAATCAATTAACTTTTGAATGTTATAAATAATTTTGGCACCATATATAACGGCTAATTGGAAGATAAATATTATAAATAGATCTCCAAAAAGCCTTAGAACATAAGAGCTTAATTTTAAGTGTGTCAAAACTCTTGCAATTTTATTTCTCATCTCTATTGTAAAAAAGATTTAAGTGTTAACTTTAAACACTTATGTATAAATTGTAAGAGTGATCCTAAAGAGAAAAATTCTTATTTGGGTTGTGTGTGAGCTTGTTCAAAACATAAGAAATTGGTTATTATGTGAGCTATTAAAACACAAGAAATTTGGATTCAGTGTGATCTTGAGAAAACACTTAGTTATGGATAGATTAGAAAAACTCTCTAGTTATGAGTTAGGAAACTTTCTTATAATTTCAAGTTGAGATAATAAAACTCTCAATTTTTATTGGAGAGAGGACTAAAATTTATTAACTTAAAAAAGGCTGAAAAATACTTTAAACTTAAAAATATCTAACAATAAAATTTTGAGAAGTCGTTCCAATCAAGAGTGACGAGCAAGAAATCTTCCGCTAACTGTGCCTTTGATGATGCAACTTTGATTTTGACACCAAAAGGCAAAAAGCCAAACTGTCCATGTTCTTGACAGAACATTATCTATATTCATAATTTTGTTTATTAAAGAAAAAAAAAGTATTAGTTATTTATTGCTGGCCGAGGAAATTTTATTAATTGATATTTTTCCCATAAATAAAAAGGAAACACAACAAGAAACACCTATCGTATTCATTAATTCATATTGTAGAAATTCCCAGGAAGAAGCGTCTTTCATTTATCACTCTTTCTTGCCCCAAGCTGCTTCTCTTCCCTCAGTGTTCTTTATAGATATTAGGATAAGGTGGTAGGTCAATTTTCTAAAGAACAAAACCTCCTCTTCATCTTTCTTTCTTTTCGCAGTTTTCTTCAAAGTTTTCATTTTTTTTTTTATTTTTTAGGAATTTCAAGGAGGTCGATTGATTTTCTTTATCTTTTTGTTTTTTATTTTGCCATTTTTTATATGGGTTAGTTTTTGTTTTGGAGAACTTTGATTAATTAATTAATTAGTTTATTGTTTAGTTCAGGATTTTATATATTCTGGTTCTTTGGTAATATTTTCTGCTACCTGCTAGGTGTTTTCCCCCCTATATTAGCTAATATGTTGAGTGAACCAACTGATAACTTGACTTGAGTGACCCAACTGAGACGTGGATTTTCTTTTCATGGGTTTTGAAATTGTTTGAATGCTTAGTAGTTTCTGGTGATATTTTCAACCATGTTTTGTTGGTTGACTTTTCTTGATTTTGCTGATCGCCTAGCGTTTTTATTGTGTGTGCAGTGATCTGATACAGAGATGGCGGAGGAGAAGAGTGCTATTGCTAAAGATGTTACTGAGGTAAAGTTCACTGTCCTCTGCGTTTCCACTTGGGTTGAATTATCAGATTTCAGTTATGGCTTAATGCTTATGTTTCCATTTTGGTGCGCACAGTTGATTGGTAAAACACCGTTGGTGTATCTCAACAACGTTGTGGATGGTTGTGTTGCTCGCGTTGCTGCTAAGCTGGAGATGATGGAACCTTGTTCCAGTGTTAAAGATAGGTAAAGTTACCTTTCGCCTTTTCTGTTTGCAATTTTTTTATGGGAGATTCCGGTGTTCTCTTTTCATGCTATTTAGACTGGTTCATTGCCACTTCTAAATAATATTTTTTTGTTGGATTTTGAGATTGTTGTTCTCTGAATATGCAAAAATTTGTCATATGGAAAGTTTCTTATTTTTATCTTGGTTTAATATGAAAAAGGCATGCATTGAAGCCTAATTGTTGAAATCGGATTGCAATTGCCTGTGGCAAAATGGTGATTGTCAAGCACCTTTATTGATGGGATTTTTATTTGATTATTCTTTGGTTTGTAGGATTGGGTACAGTATGATAGCAGATGCAGAGGAGAAAGGACTCATCAAGCCGGGTGAGGTTAGTGATTGAATCTCCGCTTCAGAACTGTAAGGCTGTGAAATTTTTAACTGCTGCTAAACCCAGTAAATGTAATGCTGTAGTTCAGCATCATGACCAACATCAACTGCATTGATTAGTAGATGTGAACTTGCAGAGTTCATCTCTTTATACCAACCAACTATGTTTTTCTTTCCTTCGATTTTGGAGAATATAAGATGGAAGAAGGAACTCTGGTACTTACATAGTTTCTTTCTTTGTGCTGAAGAGTGTCCTCATCGAGCCCACTAGTGGCAATACTGGCATAGGACTGGCATTTATGGCAGCTGCCAAGAGGTACAGGCTCATAATCACCATGCCTTCTTCAATGAGTCTAGAGAGAAGAATGGTTCTCCGTGCTTTTGGAGCTGAGCTCATCCTTACTGATCCAGCAAGAGGCATGAAAGGGGCTGTTCAGAAGGCAGAAGAAATAGCAGCAAAGACACCCAATTCTTATATCTTACAGCAATTTGAAAACCCTGCCAATCCAAAGGTATAACTCCATTAACCCTTTGTTGGATTTCCTATGGAAGAGAAGTACCAACAAATTCTTGTTTTCTGGGCAGATCCACTATGAGACTACTGGACTCGAGATCTGGAAAGGTTCAGGTGGTAAGGTTGATGCTCTCGTTTCTGGGATTGGGACAGGAGGTACAGTTACAGGTGCAGGGAGTTACCTCAAGGAACAAAACCCTGATGTAAAGGTTGACCTATTTGCACTTTCAGATTTACTGACAAAAGTCATAATATTGGCAATATTGTTCTCTTGCCAGATGGATAATTTTCTTATCTGGGTGTTTGTGCTTTCTGTGATTAGCTCTATGGTGTAGAACCAGTTGAAAGTGCTGTATTGTCTGGAGGGAAACCTGGTGAGTCAGAGATGATCAGCGTTGAAACATCTTACAAATTATGTTGGTTCAAGGTTTGAAATAAGCAGTACAAAGTATTATTACTTATTATGTGCTGTTAATATCTGAAAAAGTGGTATTTGTAAGTAAAATTTCTAAACTGGGTGTTTCTTTGTTCCTTTAAGATTTGTTCAAGATTTTGCACACCATTGTCATATTTGAATACCCTTATGTGAGTTCATGTCTGGTCGAAGCAAATGCTTATGCATATATTTGCTAATTTGGTTATTTCTTTAAGGCCCACATAAGATCCAGGGAATTGGAGCTGGCTTTATTCCTGGAGTTTTGGACGTTGATTTACTCGATGAAGTTGTTCAAGTAAGTCCCAGTTTTTTACATTAGGATTATTTTACGTGAGTTCTGAGATGGCTTGTTAAGGCAAAAATTGCTTTCATATTTGTTTTGAGGCATGAAAAATATACAATTAGAAAACAAGAAGTATAAACAGTGAGAGTTTGCATGGTCCAGTGTTGTATATGTTGTAGTATCATATTGTCTGGAAAGTAGATGTTTTGAGCTGCTCCTCATGCTCTTCGAGCAATCTGTGCTTAAAACTTGATAAGATGCAAATGATTATCCTAGTGTGCACTTTATATTGTTTTTTTTTTTTAGAAAAAAATTAAACAAATAAGATATCTTGTTTCCCATCTGTGCCTCTATTATCACAATCCATTTATTCCCAAGACCTTCAAAATGCTTTTTGTTAATTAGACGCAAGGATTTACTACAACATATTACATGATATCGCAGATATCAAGTGAAGAAGCAATTGAAACTGCTAAGCTACTTGCCTTGAAAGAAGGGTTGCTGGTAAGCTTGCATTTAATCAATATATGTTCCAACAATGAATCATTATCTATATAGCAGTCTCGCCTTTAATTATTGCAATATTTTATTAGAGCATGGGACTGTAATGAAATCTTTTGATGGGATATTATTCCAGGTAGGAATATCTTCTGGTGCTGCTGCAGCTGCAGCAATTAAGATAGCAAAGAGGCCTGAAAATGCTGGAAAACTCATTGTTGTAAGTTTGATGTGTTCTTCCTTTTCACTAATAAAATACCATTGTGTAACCAGCTCAATTTAAGAAGTCTTATAAAATAAGCGATGCACAAGATTTAAGTGCTTTCTTTCAAAATATTAGAAATTTGGTGATGATTTCTCATATTTCTTCTGACTATTTATTGAAGAATTACTCAACTGCCTTAAACATTCTTTGAATAACAAAACGTGAAATTGCTTGTGACTTATTGGATTTGGGGCTGCTTTTCACAATGCATTGTTGGATTATTTTGAAGTTGAAGTTGAAGTTGTAATTGTACGAATTGAAGTTTGCAAATGTCTCATGTGGATGAATCACTTCTATGTTTGAATGTTAAACAGGTGGTCTTCCCCAGCTTTGGCGAGCGGTATCTATCTTCTGTGCTTTTCGAATCTGTGAAGCGTGAGGCAGAAAGTATGACCTTTGAGCCTTGAGCTACAGAAAACCAAAGCCTGGGCGCAAGCATCTTTCTGGGGTTTCATTTCATTGACTACTACTGAGTTTCCTGATAATATTTGACAAAAATAATGTGACAAGTCTCTTTTCTGCTCGTTGTATTGTAGAAAGGAAAGCCTGTGGGTTGGTTCTGAATTGTTTCTCAAGTATTGTAAAATAAATAAACTACTGAGTTTCCTGATAATATTTGACAAAAATAATGTGACACTCTTTTCTGCTCGTTGTATTGTAGAAAGGAAAGCCTATGGGCTGGTTCTGAATTGTTTCTCAAGTATTGTAAAATAAATAAATTTCCATCTAAACTATGTTTTGTTAAAAACTTGATTGTGCCCAATCAGCATGGATATGATTTTGAATTTTCGTATGTTTTAAAAAAAAAATACTCCCTCAAATGCCATTCAAAAAGTTAAAGAAAATTATTTATTTTTTAATATATCTTTGTACATATATAATTTTTTTTTACATCCTTACAAACACAAGATAATATTTATGTAATTACACTATAATACATTTGAAGAAAAATGTAAACAGAGAATCAAATTTAGGTTTTTCAAGGCTTACCATCCAGTTGATGTTCTCTAGCTTAAAATGATGAGATCTTCCAAAATTATTAACAAAAGAAACAGCAATTCTTTATCTTTGAATTTTTGGGATTAATATTAACAGAGGCCGCGCGAACGCAGGCCCCCACTACCACAAATTTTGACGTAGGCTCTCCCTCTTGAGGAGACCTTAGTCCGGCACCCCTCCAGAGTGCAATGGAGATCGCAGTACTAGGCCATGGGCCTTCTTGGTAACCCATTGACCCCGTCCAGGTAAGTATGTTTTGCGAGTAGCATATGCTTATTTTTTATATTTACATTTGATTGTTCCTTTTGCTTGTGTATACGATGTGGGATGAAACTTCTTCTCTTTTTGTTTCTTCCCCAACCCACAGTGATATTTTTCATGTCTGCTCCAGAAGTGTTTGAATTACACATTGCATTGTAAACGCAGTTCATAGAGTTGCTTTGTGCCACTTAAAAATTTTTAGCTTGACAAATCAATCAAAGGGATGTAACCTGACTAATAGAAGCCGAGCACCATTTTAGCAAATACTCAATACAGATGACAGATTCAACGCTGGATTGGCTAATTTTGTAGTCAGTGAAACCTATTGAATACTGCTATTATATTCAACAACCTAACAAACAAGTCCATAAAGCTTAGCTTGCTTTTAAAACTAATAAGATTGACATCTTCCTTATATATGTAGTTTTTTAATCCGTATGATGCCCTTAGTTTATATATATTTCTGTTATATTCCCTAAATAATTAGACTAAAATTCAGGAAAAGGCACCAAGGGATGATGGTTGCCAACTTACTGCCCAAATGCTGAAGCAAAAAGCTTATGAAAGCTTGGATATTTATGTTTGAATCTTGTTACACGAAGCAGTAGCAGCAGCCATTATATCCCAACATTTATTTATTTATTTCTTGCTTTTCTGAAACACGAGTGCGTCCAAATATTCCTACACACTTAGACTCATCTCTCTTTGAATGATTGCATCCATTGCTCTATTTGGGAATTATAAGAATGAGAGTCCACTGAATTCAGAATCCAAGTTTGAGTGCTCTCTTTCAGGCAGAGGGCAGCCTTATCCACAAAATGCCACAAGAGGTCTTTCCATTAAGGATCCTGCCAAACCAAAAAGGATTCATTCATGGAGGTTGTCATATAGACCCAAATCTCTCACAAATTCGTATCAGAAACAAACATCTTTTACGAATCTCATCAGAAGAAATGTCTCTCGCAGCCATCTATTACTATATACAAAAGTCCTGACCGGGCACTGTAGCTACTACAGTGTTCTGACTTTTTTTGCCTCTCCTAATATCAAACGACACCGTTTAGATTAATATAAGAAGTTCTTTCTTCAAGCCAGAGAACGACGTCGTTTTTGCTTTGTTCTTCAAAATTGAAAACTATGACGTTTGTATAGTGAGAGAGCCTGAGCAACTGCACACTTATAACATCTATCAAATACAAAATGTGTCAATATCCAATTGGTACTTTAGAAACATTGCTCAGTTGACAAAATATTTTGTCATTTATATTTAACTTTTGTATTGAAAAAGTTTATGCTCTTCTAAAAAGAAGATAAATATGAATTTTTTACTTAATGGCAAATTCTTCCAGTTTTAAGTATGCATTCATACATCCATTTATTTTGCACCGTGTAAATAGTTGATTACAAGTGTAAGGTTATCAACCTAATTAGTACACCAAATCAATCAAATAATTATGATTTTCTATTTTTTAATTCTGAAATAAAGAAAAGTTAATTAACTCTAATTTATATTTATTTAATTTTTATGTAGGTTCCAAATAAAAAAAATTGTCAATTTTAAAGTTTACATATTAAATGTATTTTTTATAATGTATTATAAATAAATTAGCAATCACATTATATGAAAAATAATTTGTATTAAATAGAAATTTCCACCAAAAAAATATTATACTTATATAAATATTTTTATATTTACATGCTGCCTTTTTGTTATTGCTATGCTTTTTACAATCTAACACAACATGAGGGTAACTAACTAGTTAAATATATAACTGAACAAGCTCATTTGCTTAGTGTCCTAAATTTAGGACATGCCAAAACTAAATGATGATAAAGAAGAAAAGCTTATTAAAGAAATAAAAACAGAGGAATTAAATATCATTGCAAAAAATTAAGGAAGAAATGGTGCCTACCAAATCATACCTATCATCAAGGAGTTAAGATAGTGTACAACCTGTATCTTTCTTTTTTCTTTTTTACCTTCCTCTTATATATATATTTGTCTTGTATTTGGACAAAACACAAAAAGATAAATAAAGAAAACAAATTTTCAGTTCATAAAGTTCTTCATGGTATCATAGCTATGAAACTCGCAAGCTTAATACTCCAGTTCCTTCATTCTCTTTTTGACCAGTTATGGAAAAACCCAGACTTACAATACAATCATTCCATCAACATGCTAGTTTGATTTCAATCAAACTTGACTCTAATAACTATCTCATGTGGCGATCACAAATCCTCCATCTAGCTCGAAGTCTAGGCGTGCATCATCATTTTGAAGAAAATGGTCATAAACCTAAAAGTTCACTAGAAGATAGGACTATGAATCTAGCTTAAAACTTACGGTTGACAAATGATGGACTTCTCATTTCGTGGTTGCTTGGCATAATAAAAGAAAAAGCTCAACCATTCATTGCAGAAGATGTTATTGCCTACGATGTGTGGAATACTTTAGAAGAACCATTACTGCCAACCATAATTGAAAAAGATTGCCTTTTGAAAAATATGTTGATGACCATCAAGAAAGGATCACAATCCTTAGATGACTACACAAAAGAATTCAAATCAATTTGTGGCAACTTAGCAGATATTAAGAAACCAATGGATGATCTTGATAAAGTCTTCCAATTCGCACGTGGGCTAGGAGCAAAATATGAAAGCTTTTGTATAGCAATGGTAACTAAACCTCCTTATCCTAAATTTAACAAATCTTTGCTTGCTCTTCAGGGGTATGAGCAGACCCTTGCCTCTTAAAAGGAAGAAGAGAAAAACTATCTTGAATACAACCAAACACTATTTAGTCAATGTGATTGTGGTCGTGGACGTCGTAGAGGCTTAAATTTAAAAGGAAGAGGTTTTACTCCAGCTGGACGTTACAACAATATTGGTTCTAATCATTTCAAAAAAGAAGAAACGAAAGAAGTAGTACGACAAGAAAAATTTGACAAACCAACATGTCAAATTTGCGGTAAGATGAATCATGTTGCTATTGATTGTTGGTATAGATCAATCAGAAAACCTACCACAAGCTTTAGCAGCTCTCACCTTAAACAACAATGACCCCCACTTTACATGGATTCGAGAGTTAGAGCTCACATGACCAACAACACAAGTATATTGTCCAATATAAAACCATATAAAGGACAAGATATTATTTACGTTGGTAATGGAAACAAGCTTGACATGACACATACTGGAAATGCATGTGTTGGAAAATTAAATTTAAAGGATGTTCTTATTGTTCCGAAACTGAAAAAGAATTTAATTTCAGTAAATAAAATTACCACTGATAATTTTTGTACTGTTGAATTCACATCATCTGATTTTACTATTAAGGATCAAAATAGGAGAACAATAGGGAAGGAGCATAAACAAAGACAACTCTATGCTTTGGAATCAAATTTTCAAGAAGCTTTTTCTGCAATAACAAAGGGCAACTCATTCTCTTTATGGCACTAGCGTCTTAGACATCCAATTGCAAAAATTTTATCTTTGTTAAAAGGAAGAAAGGTCATTGATGTCACTAATTGGCAAACTAAGCCTACCATTTGTGGTAGTTGTCAATCTGGAAAGAGTTGTAAACCACCTTTTAATTTAATGATATTTCTAATTATCCTTTACAAAAAGTGCATTGTGATCTTTGGGGACTAGCTGCCACTGTCTCAAATCAAGGTTTTTGATTTTATGTTATATTTATAGATGATTTTTCAAGATTTTCTTAACTAACAAAATACTCGTAGGAGGACTGAATATGAAGACCTTGGACAAAACTCCCTAGTCTGCCATTGCCAATCCCCGTGACACCCTTGTATCTCTCTACAACTTAAATCTCGCCTTGAACTATCTTACTACTGGACCTATACCCAATCCCACCCCTGACATTTTCCATGTTTTGCAATAACTTATAGCTACCGTCAACAAAATGAAACAAGACATAATTACACTCAAAAACCAAACATTAACCCCTTTTCAACACCACCAAGACGAGTAAGAAGAAATTTTCACCTCTATCCGAGATAGATCTTTTGCCAATACACTCACTCATCAAACTCTACCTGCTGCCCAAAAAGCATTCATCACTAAAACCGACCTGTATCACACAGTAAAAGATCTCTTGAAAGAGTTTCAATATCTGGAGACTTTGATTATAGTCTCTGAAACACCTCACCCTTGGCTGATCATTTAATGCAAGATCCTTTTGTAGACATCAAGTTGCCATGTCTACCCACTTATGATGATTCCGGAGAGTCCCGGAGTCATGTCTCTTAGTTTCGCACCACTATGGTCTTGTACACAAACTAAGACTTGGTACTATGCAAAGTTTTTCCGACCACACTGGTCGGTTTAGCCCAGCAATGGTATCAAGGCCTCAAACCAAGTTGTATACACTCTTTTGAACAACTGACCCAACTATTCAATATGCATTTTATCACCAGTATGCGTATTCGCAAAGTATCAGCGGATCTTTAGAAAGTATATCAAAAGAAAGAGGAAATGCTGAGGTAATACGTCGAATGTTTCAATAAGAAAGCCATCTTAATAGAAGACTTGGACTATAGTGTTGCTATTAAAGCATTCACAGAAGGAACCACATCCAAGCTTCTGTGCAACTCACTAAACCTTGATTGACCTAACACTTTCACCGACCTCAACATCCAGCTAGATGAAACTATGAGAGCAGATAGTGATGCCTCAAAGTTGCGAATACCATCAATAGCGTGATCTTCTTCCCAATGAGATCCTTCTCCCGGGGTTAGCTATTCCAGCAGAAGTGAACGACGTGATCTACTGCTATAGTGACAATGTAACTGGTTTAATACAGAAAAATCACCGACCAGTACTAATTCTTATAGTCATAACTCACAAAATATACAACCATTTGAGGTAAAACTTCTACCAAAATATACCTAAGACATTTCCTTAATACTTTTATGTTTAAATATTTGTCCAATTTGGTCTTTAAGGAGTTCAAAATTGCTAAGGTTGCACAAGTGTAAGGAAATAGCTTACTTAAGGAATAACCCGAATTCATTTTACTACAATTCAACCTACACAACAGAGATTTATACGAAATTTAGTGAACAACTAGAGAACACATAGAGCTATAATTTTTTTTGTTTTAAGCTTCCTTTAATTTTGTCTTTAAGATGATCGAAACAAGCCAATACAATAGGGCATCCCATTGATACCTCTTCAAAAACCAGTTTCAACAAATTTCAAATATTTCTTTCTACCGACCAAATCATGCAAAATTATATATATTCATAAACCTAAGATATAAATCTACAACTTTTATGTTTAACACTTCTTCAAAATCAGTCATTATTACCATTAAAATCGGAATACAAGACACTGTCATAATACAACTCTAGCAGGTCCATCAGCATACTAACAGTGGGGAGAATAATAACTTACCAAAAATCAATTGTTTTTGAGTGATTTGTGCTTCAAATCTTGAGGGAGAGATACAAATTTTGGTCTCATAAGTGGGAGAAAAGAAAAGTGGAGAGAATTATGGAAGGAAAATGTAGAATCTTGACTTTGTTTATAACCAATTTAGCCAACCACTGTAATAGCCGACTTCAGTTACAGATTTTTCCCTTTTTTTATTTTTTACTGATTTATTTATTTTATATTATCTTTCTATTTAGCTCCTATTATTATTTCTACATTTTACATATAGTGAATTCTACTAGTCTTTACTAAAATCATATAGTCTTATTTAATCAAATTAACTATATTAACAATTAAATTTATTTTAATTTCTAATTTAGTCATTTATTAATTTTATTCCTAATTTAATTTTTTTTGTTTTTCTATATATATATATATTACTCACATACTCATTATAACTAAGTTCTAATTAGTGGACGTTACATTAAATTTATAGCTTTTGAGCTAATTCATTATACTATTGATCTAGGTGTTGTGAATTTTTTCATTATTTCGTTATTTATAATTGTTAGCGGAAATATATATGTTTTCTATTGATATATTGCTAATTTGAATTAATGAAACTATTTTTATTGTTAAAAAAAAAATCCCACGCCATGATTATTGATAGAATTTGGATTTCAATATGCCCGCTCTGATAATTAAGCCATTAAAAAATTAGAACGAATTTAGAGCAAATTATATTTTTGAGTCGACTTTTTTTTAGTTAAAGTATATTATTTTATAAGAAAAGTTTGACTCGAACTAATAGGGAATATCAAAAAAAAAGAAAGGGAGAAACAAGACGAAATAGATAAATAAAAATATCAATAAAATAAGTTAGGAAAGTCAATTGTTGTAAATAAATTGAACCGAATCGAAAAGTAAGGAATTCAAGCTCAATTTGTAAGATTGTTGAATAAATTTGAGTTTGACTTGAGCTTGATTTAAATTTTAATATCTTAGCACAAGCTTAGTTCGTATTAAATTTTTTATGAGCAACTTAAGCTCGATTTGTTAAATATTTGTATAATATATTTAATGAATTTAGCTAAAATGGAGCTCAATGATCATATAATCAATATCAAAATTGAGATTGGTAATCAAGTTTATACGAACTAGATTAAAGTCGAGTTTGTTAATCAAATAATTAATAAAATTCTAGTAATATTAATATAATAATAAATGAGTCTTAAAATGAAGACATTCATATAAAATATGTTTACCAACATATTCGTAAGCTAACAAATCAAATAATATTAAACTTTAAATTCGGAAGAGTTAAAAATTGAACTCGAACTTAATTAGCTAAAGTTGATGAACAATTTTTTTTCCCAAATCAAGGTCACATGCGAATCTAAAAGCTAATTTAAGTGGGAAGTAAACTTTTAGCTATGTAATAAGTTTAAATAATAAAATATTATATTTATAATAAATTTTTTTAAAAAAATTGTAATGTGACCAAAGATAAACCTCACTATGAGAGTAAAAAAATACATAATATAATATATATATATATTATAATAAAAAAATATAATATATAATCATTTCTGAATTTTAATTGGACAATGAGGATAAATAATCCCTTGATCCCTCATATAGATATATTATTGATCGAAGACCTAAATAACTTATAAGCTATTTAATTTATTTACAACTATAAAAGAATGGATAAATATATATGAGATGAAAAATTCTCATAAAAAATAAAGAGCAAAATGTAATTAAATTTTAAGAAGAAAACAAAAAATACAAATCAGATTTCACTTCTTATAAAATTTAAAACTATAACGAGTACGAATTAATACATATTATTTCTTACAACATAATTATATAAGTGAATTATATCGATGATATATTAATTATGTAAAGAATAACAATTTAATATTTTAAAAATTATTCGTAATATAAAATTACTTTAATTTTTATTTTATAACTAAAATAATTTTTAAAATATTATAATATTATAATCATCTAATTACACGGTATGATCTGTTTTATTTTTTTTAAGATTTATTCGGTATGATATGGTAAAAAATACGGGATGACCAAGTCAGAGAGAAGTCATAACGTTAAGGGTTATATTATAGAGGGCCCCTTAAATACTCACTTCAAGTTCACGCACTCTTTCCATATCCCCGCCATTCTCACTGTGCCCAGCAAATTGCACAACCATGGCGACAGAGAAAACCTTCGTTCAAGCCCTCCATTTTTGGACTATTGTGGTGCCTTCGCAGTCTCTGTATACATTTATCACTATTTTTTCTTAATCTGATGGTATGGTTCCCGTTTCAGGTTGTAGCGCAAAAAATTAAAGAGGCGGAGATGGCCGAGCAGAACTCGTTTCTTCTGGTATATTGTTTGTGCATTTTAAAGCTACTTATGCCTCTGTTTGCAAAACGCAGTTTTCTCCAGGATTCTACTGTATTTTCTCTTGTTGTTGTGTGATTATAAATCCTAGCGCAGGAGACAGAGTCGAAACAACAATGGAGTTCTCTCAAGACGACTTTCCCTTTCATTCTATCTACCTACTACATTTTCTCTTGTTGTTCAGTTGTTGTGTGATTATAAACCCTAGTGCGCGAAACAGTGTCAAAGCGATAATGTAGTTCTTTCAAGAAGACTTGCCCTTTCACTCTCTCTCTGTGCTATATTTTTACTTGTTGTTGTGTGATTATAGGGCGGAAAACAGTGTTGGAAACGACAGTGGAGTTCTCTCAAGACGACTTGAGTTGGCTCGTGGTGTTCGAGTACACTCGTCTAACTGCCGAAGTTACCTACGCCATGGTTCCTCTAGACGCTGAGGCACATATTTCGATCGTATACCATGTGAATACTGATTATTGAAACATACATGCAATTAGGTCCCATTTTAAGTAGTATGTTTGAATTTGCGGCACAAGTTCTACGACTATGCTATGTGATAGAAAGTTTAGTATCTGTGTCTATTATCAGTGAATGTTTACATAAACGGATTATCTATGCAGAATTTGACGAAATGGGGTGGAGCATTGATTGAATTGTACCAATTACAGAGCGTTCCTGAGGCAAAAAAGATGTTAACAGGTATTTTTTTCTTTGTTATCAGATTTTTGGGTCTGGTTAATTCGTGTGTGTGTGTTGATGGTCATGGTTTAACTCAGCAGATGCTATTTCTAAGTTGGAGGAGGTTTTGGTGATAAATCCTACCAAGGCTGACTCCTTGTGGTATTAGGAAATGCTAATACCTCTTTTGCATTTTTGATTCCCGACCTCGCTGTGGCAAAAGGGTATTCTGATAAGGTAGCTGATTACTTACAACAAACCGTGGATGAGGTACTTAATTCAGTTTTCAGATTCTAAGAGTTTTTTTTTTTTAAATGTTTTGATTCTCACGAGAAGCTTCTAAATGCAATTTTTCAATGTGGGATCCAAGTAATGATCTCTGTCACAAGTCTTTAGAAGCCACTACAAAGGTATAATTTTTTGCTATGTTTTTTATTTGAAGACCTTGGAGATGTGCTATCTAATTCGCTATGTGTTCTCATATCGTTATCTATCAATTTGGAGCTTGAAAATGGAAATCCATAATTCTTAATTTGAGAGTACTAGCATAAAGTTGTGGGATGTTATTTTATGCATATTTTGCCATTTGAGCCTTGAGGTCTTACTTTTCAAATTGATTGATGCAATTTTTGTTGCCCTTAACAACTTTCAGGGTTTGTTTTTAAATAGACAGATTGATACATGGACAATTCAAGAAATGCTAATTGCTAAAATGTAGAATGAGATTAGACGTACAATGGAATAATATTATCAGTAAGAGATCATCTGAACCAAAAATAGCAACTGAAGAGAATTCTGTTCGTGGACAAGATTGGAGCATGTACTCAACTAATGTCATCTGAACCTTAAATAAAATCTTCTCCCAGATTATTTTATGTCTTATTTTTCAGTAATATAATTAATAAATATTTATGCTATGGAAATATAATCTTCTTAGGCACCAGAGTTGTACAAGCGTGGAATGAGCGAAAAGACCTTGGGTGGAGGATCTTCTGCTTCTCCAAATGCAAAGGTAAGAAAGATGCAGTCATATGAATTGCTCAATGATAAATATATAATTGAGGATAAGGATATCACTGTTCTACTTGCAACAGATAATATATTATTAAAGATGCAGTCTTTTTCAGTAAATAAATTTTTTTTGCTACAGTTAGAGAAAGGCAAATGGTTTACCTTTGCATTCTGTTGGGGGTGATTTGCTTAAATGCTAAATATTTCTTAATGGAGATTCTTCTCCAGCATGGAAAAAGGAACTTAACCACCTGAATGAGGCAAATTTGAGACATTGTCACAGTTCATAAGGGGAGGGATTCTTTCAATTAAAAGGAAACTATTAGAATTGAAATAACCAAGAGAAATTTGAGACTTGCCCAATTATATATAATTAAGTAATGTGTAATAATCCATTGAATTTAGTACATTTTGAGTCTGTTGCGCTTTGAATTTCTGGCTTGGAGTATTCTATATGGTTCTTTTACAAACTCGAAAGTTTTTATACCCTGCTTTGTTTCAGAGATGTCCTTCATATGTTACTTGCCTTCAATTGCTCCTCTAAGTTGACTATTAGTCAGGTTAACTGTTGGGATATGTTCATTCTGGTTTGCAACTAGAATGTGCCACTGCTGCCAAAAAGTAGGGTACTGAGTAATTGAGGATGATGTTATAGGCTTAACGACACCTTTAAGTTCATAGGTTAATAATAACTTATCCTTGTCTCACATTATCCATAACTAGGTCTGCATTGGGGGCATATTTTCCTTCTTAGTGTGAGAACTTATCTGCCAATTTATTTACCGATTTGTTTTTGATTCCTTAAATACTCCACTTTCCTTTCTGGCACATTACACACCATCTCCATCTCCTCACCTCGGCCATTCTCAGTTTGCATAGCAATTCCACAACCATTGTGTCAGAGAAAATCTTTGTTCAAACCTCAATTTTCAGATTATTGTGGTGCCCTTGTATTTTCTGTATACATTTATCATTCTTTTCTTCTTAATCTGATGGTACGAATTCTTTTTTCAGGTTGCAGCACAGAGATATAACGAAGTGGATATCACCGAGCATGACTCGTTTCTTTTGTTACCTACTGCTATGTTGCTAGAACACAGGTACGAGTACCTGACATAGGTACATACCTAGAGGTCCGACTCCTTGTTTTTTAAAATTTAGGGTACGTTAGTACAACTAAAAAGTATCCAAAATTAGTGTACGGGGATACTTCTATATATAAAAATGTAAATATTTTATAAGGATTATAAGACCTTGATCTTGGTTGAGAATCTAGAAACACTCAAGAGTGTTCTAAATTTGATACAAACTCTTCTTGATCTCCTCGAATTTTATCAATTCTTTTTTATATAATTTCATCTTCAAGTAAATCTTCTTGAATAAAGGCTTTGCTCATATTTACATGGAACAACTATGTGATAAAATTCAGTAACATGCTACAAGTTTAGTGTTAAGAGAAATAAAGAGTACCAACTTTTTAAGTGGAAGATCCGATATGTAATCCATACTCATACCAGTGTCACACCCAAAAGGTACAGGTACTTCTTCAAAAATGAAGTGTCCGAGTAACATTGACCTATTGTGAACTATGTTGTTTATGCATTTTAAAGCTCTGTTTACTATTTTATTTGTTTATGTTGATGGCCATTTTATAGAATTTTAGCTTATATTAGGTTTTTTTGGTTATTAATCAAATCAGGCTAAAAATTTAAAAATATAACATTATTTTAGGAAATTTTGTGTTTAATATTGTGTTTAACCAGTAATTTGCTTTTCTATTCGTTTTACAAATAACTTTGAGGAGAAAGTCGTATTAGAATCTGTTGTGGTTTCTTCGCTAAATATGAATATTATTACTCTTATTTTCCTTATAATGTATATTTGGATGATTATTTGATAACCAGACCTATTGACAATGGTATCCATTTTCTGATTTCCAATATATTTCTCTGTATTCGCATGATTTAAATTCAGAAACATCTTATTTTCTTCTCACAAGTTCGTTCCAGCCTGGAGCTTTGGGATATATTGAATATAAGTTTTGCGTTCGTGCTTTTTGTTTCAATTTTTTGAGGGTGGATCTGTTGAATAAGTGTACAAGGCTGTGATGCTAAACATCTTAGGCGATCATGGAAATCAGCTCTGTGACACTTTTATATTTTGTTTGTTCTGTTAATAGTAAATTTTTTCTTCTGTTGCATGACATAATTGTTTTCTGATTGGGAAGGTACCTGCTCCGTAGCTATATTAAACATTAGTAACATCAGAGGCCTGTTTCCAGAGAAGTATTTCTATCATGAGTCTGTTACAGATTTTCACCTGCCATTTTGTTTCAATGTTACAAATAATATGGCATGTTGATTTTTTTTTTTTTTTTAAATTATGCTTGGGTTGATCGACAGAAGATCAAGATCAAGAATTTGATCCCTATGGATTTAGAATCTCAAAGACTGATGGAGAAAGGCATGTTGTTCTTACATGTTAATACAGTTAGCTAGCTTTTCTGGATTATTTATTTCTCTCACTAATTTTGTCTAATTGAACTGGACTGCATTGTCACTATCTTTTTGTGTGTTTTAGGCAATAGAAGACCTATGGATTGAGGGATATTTATGTAAGTGTGGCAGGATAACTTGTGAGGCATCCCATTTCCATGCTTTAATTCTTATTGGAACTTTCCCTGTGAATTTTGTGTGATTCTTATTGGTTACAATGACTATTTGTACTTAAAAGCGTTGCTTTGTTTCTCTGCTAGCATATTTGGTTTTATTTCCTTCTCACTTTTTGGTGCTTTTGTGTTACTTGCCTACAATTATGGGTCAAGCTGACATTAGGTTTGTGAGGTGATTCTAATATCATGGAAGTCAAATTTATGTATGTCTTCTAATCAAGTGTTGAACTTTAAATATAATGTAGTATAGCTATTAATTATAAAATGAGTATTTTTCTTTGCCTCTAAAACTTTCTTCTGGACTCTTCCAAAAGAGAATGGGGAGCCTGTTGCAGCCACAAAGTTGATTAATCAGACGTCCAATGTTGTTTCTTTTTCTGATGCAGGAGAAGGAGATCATGAGGTATTCATATATCTTAATGACCTGTCTGTGTTACCTCTGGTTTGTGCTTTGGTTTGGCATTTGATATGCCCCTTTATATTTTGCTGTCATGAATTGATATTTAGTACACTAGAGTTGGTGAATGTTAAGTTGAAAAACATGTAAAGAGAGACATCTATTTATGTTTGGAAAGTGAAAAACTTAGTAGTATGGTATATTTTTTTTCATATAGTTTGCATTGCAGGGTAATAATGAGGAACCGTGTCTATTTTCTTCTGCTCTTCGTTTTCTAAAATTGCTGGAGAATAAATTGCTGGAGGTAGGTGGCAAATTTGGGTTTTTTTTGTTAAATAAGCTATTTCTATGCGCTGCTTCTTTTGCTGTTGTGTCTTTTTTGCTAATTATGATTTTATGTATCTCTTGTTGGGTTAACTTAAGCAAATTGTTTCACATTGGGGACCAGAAATTAGACCATGATGGTAGAACATACTACTCACTAGCTGCGATGCACTCACTCGAGACGCTTTTGAATCCACTTCCTGCCATGATGAGGTGGGAGTGGATACATATACATCACCCCTCAATGTTTTATATAATATAAACTGCAACTTCTAATGGAGATTCAAGAACAGTCCTTTCATCTGAAGTTTCAGCTATATATTTTGCCATGAAGAACTCCAAATTAGAATGTGTAGAGAGTATGATCAAGATTGTAACTAGAGAGAATGATGCTTATGTGGGGTTTGCTGACTTTGATCCTTATTTATTCATAAAAAAAGCCTGAGTTGGCGTCAGATGTCCTGACATTTCGGCTGATGTTGCTACCTAAACAGACACATAGCTGCCCTCCTACTATGCTTGTTTTAGATTTAGATGGTAAGAAAGTTGGATATTTCTGTTTCATGGAAATATTATGTCTAAAACATGGTAATTATTGTATGTGCCATATCTTTTACAGGTACTTGTGCTACTTGATCTATGTGGCATTTCCATTATACATCAATTCATTTATGTTGCCTATTTAATATGCTGGAGAGTTGTCTTTTTTGTTTCAGCTCTAATAACATATTCATGTGTTAATATTTATTCTTTGTAGAAATTTGTTAAATTTTATTTTTCTCGTGTTAGCAGCTGCACTTTCTAGGTTTAAATGTGCTTTACTTTTACTGTAATCTGAGCAATGTTACACTTTGATTTCAATAAATAGCTTGGGTTGTTTGTCATCTTGCAAATGATGTGAAGATTAGCTGGGTTTCTAATTTTGAAGATATATCAGCCATATGACATATTTGTGGAAAGTCAGCCATGGTAAAAAAACAGTTCTGCATTTTCCTTATTTTGAGGAATTGGCATTTCATTTATCTTAAGCTTGTCTAGATTTAGCATGTGGTTTTTGTCATTAATCTATCTTTTTTTGTGTTTGTTTGAAAGATTCTAGTTAAGCTGTAGATTTGGCAGACATTAGTGCAGTCCACACTAGAATTTTGTGATGATGCAGACTTTACATTTCCTGTGAACTTTAATCTCCAGGAGCATACAATATATGTTTGATGCTGTCCTTACCTCAAAGGTTTGTGGATAGACTTTCCAGTCTTTCTGAGATCACTATATTCACAGCAAATCAAAGTATTTATGCAGAACGGCTTCTAAATGTGCTTGATCCAAAGAGGAGGATATTCAGAAGTGGGATCTGATGTACCTTCCTGTTTCAGGTTGCAGCCTAGGAGTTAGAGAAGCGGGGATCACTGAACAGGAATTGCTTCTTCTGGTGAATACCATACACTATGCTTGTTTATGCATTTTAAATCTCCTTATGGATTCTGCTTGTGATTTTATTCCTCTATATTGTTGTCCATCATAGAGAAGTTTAGCTTATATTTTAGATTATTTGACTCTAACTCTGATATAGCTAAAATTTAAAAGATAACATTATTTTGGAATTTTTTTGTTTAAACTAGTATTTCTCTTTCCTCTATATAGTTGTTCATTCGTTCGTTTCAGTTTTTAGAGTGAATCTGTTGAATGAGTGTATTAGGCTGCGATGTTAAAAATCTCCAGTAATTGCAGGAGATCGACCCCAAAACACCATTATGCTTTCTGTTGTGTTAAAGTTATTCTTCTATTGTTTGACATTACTGTTTTCAGTAGACAAGGAACTTGCTCCGAATTTCTATATTCAACATTAGTTACATCAGAGGCCTGTTTCCAGAGAAATATTTCAATGATAAGTTTGTTCCTGCTTTAGGTACAAATTTTCTTCTGCCATTGTTTTTTTGAACTTTGCAAAAAAAACATATGATGTGTTGATTCCTTGTTTTCTTTTACATTATTGCTCAATCGAAAGAGATGAAGATCAAGAAATTGATGCCTACAGATACAGAATCCTGTAGACGGATAGACTGGTTGGAGAAAAGACATGTCGTTGTTAGATGTTAATGAAGTTTGCTCTTTTTTCTGGATTATTTTATTTCTCTCCCTAATTTTGTTTAATTGAATTGGACTTCTTTGTCGCTATTCTTTTTTGGGTGTTCCCTACGCATTACAGAAAAATACTTGAAGACTCTTATGTTCTGTGTGACACTAGAAGTAATTAGTCATATCTTGACAGATAAGGAACGATCAGAGGAAGACAATGACATGTCAAATAGAATGTAGACTGCAGAACAGTCTCCATACCAAGATGGGAGCTTGGCACACAAATATATAGGCTTATTTACAAAAAAAAAAAAAAGCTAGCAACATATTCATTCCTGCAAAATTTTGTTGAAAGTAAATTCATAGGTTGTCAGGGTTTCACTGGGCTGGGAAGTCTTTTCAATAATGCTTTGCTATATGTTGTGCAGATGACACTCAGGATCCTGAGGATGAACAGCAATTGGCTAGGATTAAGAACTGGATCACAAATCACCGTCTTGACACCATTGGCCTTAAGATGTTCTCTCCAACTTCCCTGATATATTGGTAGTATGAACTTCATCGTTTCTCTCCGAGTTTTTTAGGGTTGCCATGGGAAAAATTAAGCTTTGGGAAACTTGTTAAATGAGTTAAGCTTTTTGTATTCAACTGTTGATTTTGAGTTACTGCAGGTTTTGAGTGAAGGTAACTGGAGCTTCGATTCTTATTAATGCTAAAACAAGAAAGAGCATTACTGCAATTTTCTTGTTTTCTTAGCATGATCTCTTTATATTTTGATTCATTTTTACCGGATTTCAGAAATTATGGACAAGCTTGTACCTTGTGCCAAAAACAAGCAAAAGGTCTATTTTATACAATCATAACTACTTCATTTCCTAATTGTCCTGTTAGTTTTTTCATTTTCCTTTTCATTTGAGATGATACAATTTTAGGCTTCTGACTTTTAGTTGGTGAAAGAGGAATTGGATGGCCGAGAACTCCAAACTGCAAACAAAGCTTCTAGAGTCAATGATCACATGTACGTGAAGGTGAGATCCCGTGAACAAGATGGGGTAAACATTGCATCCAAACTTAAATGTAATTTATATTATCAAATCAATTTTTATAATTGCTGTGAAGTATTGCATTGAACTTCGGTGCATTTCTATTTTATAGAACTGTGAAAGCTTGTTAAGACTAGTATCAAATGTTTGAAATTTGAATGTTAGAAGTTCAAGTCTATTATCATGATGATTTTAAATACATTAGTGTATCCCGAACTTCCATTGGAATTGTATGCATGCACATAATAAAATTGGCATACGAGGAAGAAATAATTAACCACTCCGAAGTGGATTAAAGATGACGGGCCTTTTGAACTAGCTTTCCATGTTACATGTCCTGATTGCTAGAATTTCAGGCTTTAATACTCTTCCAATGAAGTGACAGCTGCAAAGCTTCAGCACAAGCTAGATGGGGAGGCAAATCAGACAATTTTGGGCAAACTAATTGATAAAATTATCCGAGATGGTTAATTAAAGCCAAAGGCAACCGCAGATATGATGTCAAAATAAAAGCTATGTTCAATTTATTTGTGATTTGTCAAAGGCAAGCGTGTAATCCATTCGTGTTTTAACTGAGAAAAAAGCTAATGGAAGTAAAGAAAATATTGGATAATGAAGCTATGGTGATAAAAGTTACTCCCTACTCTTCAAATTTAATGTATGTGTTTTCTTTTGACCAGGATGTTGATAACAATGAACAACATACCAAGCCCGACCATCAAGTATTCCAGAAAGGTATCTACCCAGATTACTGTTTAGAACTTCAGTTTTGCTTCTTATTAATTATCTTTCAACTCTGAAATTGTTCTCTCGATTATCGGGAAACGGCCACTGTATGTGGAGCCCTCCACTTGATTGGCTCTGATCTTACACGCATGAGAGCCAGATCTGACATTGATCATAATGGTTCAATCAGGAGCGAGCAGACTATTTCAAAGACAAAGAACACTTGTAACACTCCCACAAGCTGTGCTGAGGTGAGCGAAATATAAATCATAATAAAGCTCTTTTGCTTGCAGCGGGTTAATAGATAATCTTACCGTGCTTGTTTTACTGTCATGAAGCAGATGCAGTTATCTACAGCAGATCATCTCAAGACAAAATTACCAGGAAAACAAGCACTGTAAGGTTCTATCAGTATTCTCACGTTGAAATTAAGCCAATATTAGTTCATAGCCTCCGTGAATATTGCAAAACTGGTATAAAAAAAAGAAAATTACCTGGAATTTACTTCATTACACTTGACAAGATAAGGAGCCTATTATTCAGAGCTTGAAGCGATTGGAAATTGGCATCATAAATATATCCTAGAATTACTAATATGATATTAGAATGCGTTAGTCCATACATCTATTGCATGTGTAGAAGAGGAAATTTGACAAATTCCTGTTTTTTAGGTATAGGGAAGTAAAATTCTAATTATAATGATGGATTTCATGTGCAACTATACCACACCTAATACACTCCTTTCCTGCTGGTTTAAAAGCCACATCTTTGATCTGCTTGTCAACAGCTACTTGATTATGGTTCTTCCAACTTGAAGTAAAGTTGGTTTGCATTTTCCAACTTAAATCCACCAACCATATGAACTGCCATTGTTTTGCCATATAGAAGAGAAGCAATTGGTGGGCGCCAAAAGTAGTTAAAGTTTTCTTTTACGTCCATGATTAAGGATTATCTCCTAATTAATTAACCATATATTTTAATAATTACTCCATACTATGATAATCCTCTATTAGTTCTTTTGTTATCTTAAAGTTCTCATCTCATCATCTTATTTTGTCTTGTGTGCCCATTTGTCTAGCCCACAGATTAGCCTTAGATATGGAATCTTCCATGATGTTGCCCTCATCGCATTTTTTAAGGAAATTAAAAATTTGAAACTTCACATTCATCTATTAGAATAAAGGCCAAAGTTGCAAATCAGTTCTTCAACTATACTCTATAGTATGAGTTTATATTTCCAATTTTGATTCGGTGCAATTAAGTTTTTAAAATTTAAAACCAGTACAATTGAGTCCTTAAAATATAGCTCCGTTAACATTGTTAATCCGGCTCTATGAAGCTAATTCAATAATATGGAAACGTGTCGCTTTAGCTCAAATAAAACGATACCATTTTATTTTTTAAAAAAAATCAAATGCCTTTTCAATCAAAACAGTGTAGTTTTTGAGTTTAAATTTTTTTTTAAAAAAATAATGTATTTGTTCGAAACGGTGTTGTTTTAGAGAGGGGAAAAAAATAGAAATTGAGGACAAAAAGGGTATGTGTACCTAGTGAGTATGTCCTTGATTTCTTTTTTTCTTTTTTTTTTTCTTTTCTCTACAACGGTATCGTTTCAAACAAATGTGTTATTATTATTTTATTTCAAACCCAAAAACGGTATCTTTTTTAATAAAAATGTATCTTATTTTGTTTTTAAAAAAATAAAACAGGGTCGTTTTATTTGAGTCAAAATAACACTGTTTTGATGTTACCGAGTTGACTCAATGGAGTTGGGTTAATGGAGCTATACTTTAAGGGCTTTATTGTATTGATTTTAAATTTTATGAGCTTAATTGCACTGAGTCAAAGTTGGAGGTGTGACTCGTGTTGCAGGATATAGTTGAGGGACTGATTTGCACTTTTGACCTAGAATAAACTAGTCATTCACTTGTGCTTCGCATGCAAATTTAAGAATAAATTCATTTTTTTATAATTTATTTTTATTTTGTATTAAAATATAAGATATTTATCAAAAAAAGAGAAAACAAAAAAAGTGTATGTATAATTTTTAAGAAGAGTTGTATCCATTAGTCATAAAGTATGTCTTTAAAGCATCTTCAATAGTCTTTTTATTTTATTTCTTATTTATATTTAGGAGTTTTATACTATTCATCCCTATTTTCTGCCTTATTATCTCACTTTCTAAATTTTATATTTGGCTCTTAAATGCCTCTTTAACAATTTTTTATTCTTCTCTTTTTTTTATATTCTTTGGTTTCTTTTTTTTTTATTCTAGATAGTTTTATTAATAAAAAATTAAAGCATGAAGTGAGATCAGAAGTATTATTGGAGTGCATACAAATTTCAAAATAAACTAAAATGGGGAGTGAAATTTTTATAATATAATGAGTGAAATAAAAAGTATTGTTGGAAATGCTCATAGAAAGTAATTTATTAAAATTATTCATATTCCATCCTATTAAAAAGTTATTTGTCAAAAAAATAAGCATACAATTTGGTGAAATGTCATCCTATTAAATAACTGTGTCAAGAGAATAAGTTACAATTTGATGACACATCCTATTAAAAAGTTATATGTCAAAAAAATAAGCATACAATTTGATGATATGTCATCATATTATACGATTTCATAATATCTCATCATATTATAAATGCTTTCTCTTTGGTTCTTTTAATATATGTAATGGATGGGGGTGACGTCTTGGAACCATGTTTGATATTCCATGGTGATCTAAGATGTAGACCTATTACTTCATAACCCGACTTCAAGATGAGGATAATAATTATCTTGTGGGTTAAGGACCTTGCATAACCTACTCTTTTTCAATCAAATAAAATTTAAATTTATAATCTGCACACATTAAGGATTATAGATCTTAAAATTTTAAGTTAATATATAATTTTCATATCAGAAAAACTCATGCATTGTTTAATAGAAAGGAAAGTGCATGTTTGATTTACTTTGGAAATACAATGAAAATTAAAAATCTTATTTTCTACCACAATGCGTCTTGGATTCTTGTTATCTTTTGATATGATTATATTTGTATATCTTCACTATACATCATTTATTTTACAAAATTTTAATTATTCACAATTTATAGCATTGAATTTCATAATAGTTATTCCATGATATTTATTACACCGTATATGAGCTTCATGATTGTCTTCTGATTATCTTGAACTGGTCGAGAAACTATTAGCTACACAGTCCAAATCTTTGAATTGTTTGCCCACTTTAGAGACGCTGCATTGCATTAATTTGGAATTGCATAAACAATTAGAACATGTTCGGTTTGTCAAACTTTGGAATATATATATACCAAAAAAAATTGGTTTGACATTCCATTCTCTCAATTATTTCTCTATTTCCTTATTTTCGTTTTTTTTTTTATAAATAAATTATTGCTGTATGTCGTGATAGATAATCGATAAATCAGTGGTTGAATGCGGCAGAACTTTTTTGGCATGATCAATTTATCTGATTTTTACTTTATTATTACTTCGCATTATTTTATCTTAAATGATCCACAGTTGGTAGTGGCAAAGGATATTGACTCAATTTAATTTTCTTATCAATCATAATTTAGTTTTATTAGAAATTAAATAGCTGTTCAAAATTGATTTTTTATGGGAGAGAAAAATAGTTGCAAAAATGCAATTCAATTGATTCAAAAATCAAATGACTGAGAATTGACAATATAGATTTTGCCACTTACAAAAGCTTGTATTGCTAAGCTTCTCAGGAAAACAACATACGAATCTCAAAGGTCATTAATCTATTTTTGTTTATTTTTTAAAGAAATTAAAAAAAAAAACATTAAGTCAAAACAATAACAAATAATCTCTAAATTACTTAAATTAATTTTTAACTTTTGAATCTCTCCAATTCATATTAATTCAGTTTAAATCATATTACATTAAATTTTTAACATTTTTGAAATCAAAATTTTGAAGAATTATATTTTGTCAGATTTTATAAAATGTGCAAAATATTTTTAAAAATAAAAAATTGAAAAATAATTTCAAATTCATTTGCATATAAAATATAGAACTATCAAAACTAAAGTTATGGAAAATAATTAATTTTTAAATTTATTATATGCCACTGCTTTGGTAATTCTGAATTAACAAATGAAACTACTAAAATTCAGTATTTGATTACCATACCAAAAAAAACTTAGTTTGGTAATCAATAATGAGATTTGAACTATTTCTATTATTCGGTAATTTACTGTAGTAATAACTAAATAAACGAATTTTATATCTTTAATTTTATTTTAAATTTTTATAAATTTTATTATGATATTTGTATATATATTTTATTTTATTTCAAAAACATTATTTTATGATATTTTAATTTAGGGGAAAGTTAAAAAAAAAAAAACAGATTTGTGCTTTTTGAATTTTACAACTTTTTGTATGTGATTTTTTTTGTATGCAAAATAAGCACTTTGGTTTGTACTGTTAGCAATTTTAAGTATATTACTCTAACACTCAGAAGAAGAAAAGGAAATTATTCAAAGTAACTTGAAATGACTCTAGTGATTTAAGTGTTGAATTAGGTAATAAATTTGTCAATTTCATATTTTTAGATTGAGAATAGATGAAATTAATAGCAATTATTTCATCAAAGATTTTATTCTCTTTATTGAATCTAAAAATTGAATTTTGAGACAATTTTGTTCTCAATCTTGTTGAATCTAAAGATTCTATTCCATCAAAGTTAATGTCAATTTTGAATTTTATTTTCTTCATTTTCTAATAATGCATTTTTCTCAACAAAATTGACATTAACTTTTTATTAGAAGTTTTTAATTTTTTAATTGACATTAACTTTTCATTAGAAGTTTTTAATTTTTTAAATTCTCATTATGAAGTTCTAATTACTTTTAAGTGAATTAATTTTAAAAGAATATTTTTTACATTTATGCATAAATGTATAAGCTTTTCAATAACATGCATCATATTATTCTCTGATTTTTCATTACCTGAATCACTAGAATCATTTCAAATTGTTTTGAAGATTTTATTTTTCTCCTCATGCTTCTAAGTGTTAGAAAAATATACTTAAAATTACTAACGGTACAAATTACAATATCTATTTTGCACAAAAAGATATCACATACTTAAAGTTGTAAATTATTTTTTGAAAATTTTTCCATATTTTTTAACGTTGTTAAGAGTAGAGTTGACAATTCGTATCGTATAGTGTCTTATTTTGTATCGTGTTTTATTTTTTGTCGCTTTAATTGTATTGTGTCTCGTGTAACTGTTATATGACATGAAACTATTTGACACAGTCAACTAAATATGTCCATATGTATATATATATATACAACACGAGACACAATTATATATAAATATTAATATCATTATAAAATTAATAGTTATACAATATTTATTTATATATAAAATATACAAATGCAATTAATTTTAACATAATGTATTATAAATTTATTATATATAAATATTATAAATATTTAAAATATTATAATATATATTTAAATATTTTATATAATTTGACTTTAAAATAATTAAATTTTTAATATATTTTTAATCGTGTTTTAATATGTTAAGCAAGTAAATTTCGTTTATGATACAGTTTTTTTGTGTCTTAATCGTGTTGGTATGATTATGATCCATATCTGCTTAAGTCTGTGTCATTTCATGTCGTATCATAAATTGTCAGCTCTAATTAAGAGTATATACTTGAAATTATTAACTGCGCAAACCACAATACTCATTTTGCATAAAAAATATTGTGTACTTAAAGTTGCAAAAATCTAAAACTACATACTTGTTTTTTGAATTTTTCCCTTTAATTTGAGTATTTTTATTTATACTGTATTTTTATTATAATAAAATAAGTTAAAATATTTTATAAATTTAAGTAAAATTTATAAATTCGGTTATTTGGATAATTATTGAAATATTGAATTCAATAACTGAATTTTTTATTCGATTAGTTAATCTGCAAGACTTTTTTTTTTTTTTTTTGAAGAATTAAGTATTCGATTACCAAAAAAAATTTTTGGTTCGTTAACCGAATTATCAAATGCTTACCCATAGATAAATATTGGAAATTTAAAACAATTTTAGGATAGAATTCCATTGTTTATGAGAGTAGACATTCACTCTTATTCTTTGCAAGATTTATCATCAAATATGTTGGTAATAAATATTAAAAATTCTTTCAAAAAAATAATATTAAAGATCAACATGTCAATTGTGTATTAAAAATTATCAATGTTTACAACATATAATAAATAGAGGCAATGACCAGTTTTATAAATTTATACGGATTTTAAACTTCATAAGAAAAAAATTAAACTAATGACAAATGAGGGGAAAATTTTGGGCCGTCAATCTCAACTTCCCCACAGGCAACGGCCCCCGGACCACACCAAGCGTTGCCTATTGCCTATCGTCTATCGCCTTCAGATTGGCTTAGAGCCAAACATGCTAAAGACGCAAGGAAAATAAAAATTAAATAAGGAAATCTTTCGATACTTTCGATGTCCTCCATTCGAAGCCCCACGTGTCCTTCACGAAACCTCTATTTTTTCCTAGCCTAAGTATTCTAGGCCCCACTGTGTAGATTCCTGATCTAACTTTTGGTCAACTCTTCACCGTTTGATCATCCCAACGGCTCAGATTCACTAATGCTTTTCCTATACCGCATCTCCGATTCTCCATCGATATAAATCGCAGCTCTCATCAACTGAATTCTCGAAGTTTCGGTTACAAGCTGCTATATGATTGATTTAAGTACTCCTTTTTACGCATTACAAGGTGTGTAATCCTCTCTGTTTTCTTCATTTCTAGCTCGCAATTTATTAGGCTGTGATCTACGGCTAAGCCAACAATCGATCCTTGTTCTTTTTGATTGTTGAAGATGGAGACCGAGAAGAAGATTCCTGAATTGAAGCACTTAGGGTTCGTGAGGATGGCCGCTATTCAGGCGCTGGTTTGTGTCTCGAATCTCTACGATTACGCGAAGCATAACTCAGGCCCTTTAAGATCCACTGTTGGAACCGTGGAGGGTGCCGTAACCACCGTAGTAGGTCCAGTGTACCATAAATTCAAGGACCTACCTGATGATCTTCTTGTATATGTTGATAAGAAGGTATTTATTTTATAATTCTTTTGTATTTGGTTTCTTGCTGCTTCTCTTCTTCAGATGGCATGAGATTTATTTTTTGATCCACTTGCACTTTGTTTATAGCCTTGAAGTTTATGCGATAAATTTTCTTTGGTTTTCCAGGTTCTTCAGATGGTTCTTTGTCGTTTGAGGTCTGATAGATCAAAATAGTTAACTAACTCTTTATCTGTTAAGAAATAAGATCTAAGCTGAGCTGCTTGCCTCTTTTTTTTTTTTGGTGAGAATCTTGGCTTATATCTTTTCTTAGGTAGACAGATGATATAGTTTTAGCTTCTAAAAGATGATACTTTGGCCTCTGCTGCATCTCCTCTGGTGTGGTTAATCATTCTATAGATATAATGCAAGTTCTGTAATCAACCTTTTCATGGATCTGTTGGTTTGTATTTGGGTTGGAATTGCATCAATTCGCAACTGTTTCTAAGGTCTCTATGCTCTGCCTTCTTCTATCAGTGGCTCTGTTCTCCGTTGTTGTATGTCTTATCTGACTCGTGGAGATTTTTCCCCCTCAGTAAGATAGTCTTTTGATAAATGGTTAATTTGGATTTCATCAAAGAGGCTGGGTGAGTCATCAGTTATGGTTTTTTATTCTCTTACAACTTTGCCAAGTTGAAGCAGAACTTGATAATTGGTTGTCGCAGTGGCTCTGTACTCTGTTGTTATAAGTTCTCTCGACTTTTTTTTTTTTTTTACCAAAAAATCATGTATAATAGTATTTTGATCAACGGTTAATTTGGTTTTCTTTAATGAGGCTGGATGAATGATCGATGATGGCTTGTTATTTCTTTTCCAACTCCGAAATTGAGGCAAAACTAATCCGAAGATTTGGTTGTTGCAGGTGGATGAAGGAACACACAAGTTTGATAAGCATGCTCCACCTGTTGCTAAGAAGGCTGTGAGCCAGGCCCATGGTCTGTTGCATATAGCCTTGGAGAAGGTCGAAAAACTCCTGCATGAGGCTCGTGCAGGAGGACCTCGTGCTGCTCTGCATTATGTGGCTACAGAGTCGAAGCACTTGGCGTTGACCCAATCTATGAAGCTGTATGTTAAACTCAATCAGTTCCCTGTCATTCACACTGTTGCAGATGTAACCCTTCCCACAGCTACTCACTGGTCAGAGAAGTATAACCATACCATTAAGGACCTGACCCGGAAGGGTTATACAATCTTTGGTTATTTGCCTTTGGTTCCTATCGATGAGTTATCTAAGACATTTAAGCAAAGTAAAGCAGAGGAGAAAGAAAATGCAGCTTCACATAAATCTGATTCATCCGATTCCGACTAAACGGTTGCCATCATGTCTAATGGGTATGGTTTGTCGAGTGTAGTGGTTTGCAAAATTATTCTAGGGTTTATGTGCCTGCTGGAAAGATGCTGAGAAATGGAACTCTGTACTCTTTAGGAGTTCTTCGTACTATAATAATGAATATGCATGGTTTGTAAATTCTGCCTTGTGCTCTCTCGACAAGTACATTATGTTTTTTATTTTTCACTATTACTTGCTGGACTATTTGATTGTCTCATGGTTGCACCCTTCAAAATGTTTTTATTTTTATGAAATGTCTCATGAAATATTTTTATTTTATGTCTTCTGCTTGCTCAAGAAGAATATATCCATTGCATTTCATGTCAGATTGTGGTTCCTACATTTCGAAGTTGTCGCGTGATTGGATAGAAACATTTCATGATTGAATCCCGAGATACTAAAATACTTGAATTGTTGGTATGGGTCTTCACATATTTATGCATTAATTCCCAAACTAGTTTATAAACTGCCACACTAGATAATCATTTCGTTCAACCTGTTCAGACATTCCAAAAAAATATTGTGCTAATAAGAGATTCCGTTTTGAGCTCTCTGTGCAAATGAACAGCTAATTAAATTGCTTGGCAGGAACTTAAGATTGGAACAAGGCGTGAGCACCAAAATAGCTGAAGTTCAAACTTGAAAGAAATGCATCTCCGTAACAAGCATGTTGCAAATTATTCAGTAACATGAACAAGTCGTGAAAGTTAAAATTATCACAAATGATCTCACAGGGGAAAAGCTACAAGATTCTGACAGGAAAAAAAAAAAAAAAAAAAGGAGCTTCAACATGACTTTTCCTTCTCCTTGCTTTGAGAAAGTTCCGCATCAATCTGCTAATCGCAATTGAGGTTCCTGCACTGATAAGACAGAAGCAATTGAGATACAAAATCATAGACAACAAAACAAAACAAATTTACCATTGTTTTCCACTGAATTTGGGTAGAATATGAGTTTATTTATCCACAAAAGGAAGTCAACATACATAATCAATACTTTAAAACTTGCATATCAGAAGAAAGTAATCCGGTATTCAAAAATTAAAGGGAGGGTTTATATACCAGCTGCTTTTCCATTGAGAACAGGTAATACAAGGAATTATTTACAGACATGCAAAAGGAATCGAACAGCATGATTAAATATAAACGTTATTAACTGATTATCAAGTTACAATCATAGTGTTCCTACAGCTACAAAATACTAAACATGCGGCAAGTAGGTTTTGAGAGGGACCAATATATGCATGGGATTTTGAATTTAGTAACACTTGAACTAGTTTACAGCAAACACACTCCACTTAGAATATCCAATGTACCCCTGAAGCTAATCTACAATGCCTTTCAGATGATCTGAGATTGGCGTTAATGTAATGTCCAAAAGAGACTAGAAAGCAATCAGAAATAAAAACCACGGAATCCAATGGATATCCATTCTCAAGATTGTTTATGCTTTGTGAAGCCAGCAATCGTATATATACCATCTACAACATAACCTTGTTATGGTAAATAGATTCACAATATGTGTAAGGAATAAAACAAAATTCTGAAAGTGGGGTATAGAGATGGAAGGGCCTTACTAATCAAACATAAGAAATCTGCCTTTCCAAGCAAGTCTTATTACTTCTCCCTAGCAACTTCATACTCTCACCATTAATGCTACGAAAACATTTATCAAGACTTAGTGTTTTGATATAAATTCTTTGAATAATTATCCAAGTGTAAAAACTTGTTCAAAAGCTCAAGGAAATAAAAAATTGCAGCAATTATTTCACCTCAAAATATTCATAAGCAGAACTCCACAAATGAAAGAGAGGTATAATAAGGTTTAATCTTAGGAATAAACAATACAGTTCTCACCTTGTTTTCAAGTAGCGCCAGTCAAAATACGTGTCTACCACCTTATCCATTTATCACTACCAGTAAAAACTTCAACCAAATGATTCTTTACTCATTTTCTCAAATAGAAAACAAATAAGGGGGCAACAGTTGACACTGAATTATGAACAGCCATTTTCAAAAACTCTCAGAAACGATATAAATTAGAGAAATCAACTTTGAAATGGAAAATGATTTCACATTCATCTCCAAACTTGAGATAGAACATTAGCAAACAATCATAACCCACAATAAAACCATGATAACACCATCATACATTAATCTATTATTCCAAATAAAAAAAATCCGAAAACCAAACACAATCACCAAAATCAATCAGTATTAAATCCCCTAAAATTTTCACTGTGGAAAAGAATATCACCAACATCAATTTTCAGTTGGAGGAGCCATAGCTATCTTGAAGGAGGTCATCATAGGGATCCCTACGGCCAGGAACCTGGCTAATCTGAGCATCCCAAGCGAGCTGCGCATTGTGGCGAGGGAATGTCCAGAATCCATAAGGGCGGATGGGGTAACTCCACATCTCTTTAGTTTTGTTGCACCGCTCCTTCACCGTGTATATGTGCTCCCTGAATTTCCGATCTCTCTCTTTCGGATCCTCCATCAACCTCAGAATCAAATTCTCAGCAAATTCCATAATGAATCCCATTTTCAAAACCCTAGGATCTTAAAATCAGAAGAATCACAGAAGATTAAAAAATATGGAAAATGAAAACAAGAAATCAATATGCCAAATCTATGTCGTTGATTAAAATAAAATGGAAAGAATCAATTAGGAAATTATTCGAATTGTAAAATACCTGTTCAGAGCTTGGAAGTCAGCAGAGCAGAGGATGGGGTAATACTAGACTGTTGTGGAAGTAGAAACCAAACAACAATGAATTCGATGAGAGATGGGCTATACAAAAGCCCATACCATTCAAATTCTTTCAGCCCAATTGATAATCTGATGGGCGGGCCTCAAACACCCAATATATAAACAACAATTTTTTACACAAATACAACTATTTATTTGCATAATTATTGAAATACATTAAATTAAAAGATAAACCATTATCCCTAACTAAATATATCAATATTCTTATAATAATCCCTTAGCTCTAAGAATTTTTTAAGGCAGTTATTTATTTTAAAATTTATATTAATTTCCTAAAATCAACGAATCAATAAATATTTTAAGAATCATTTACAAATAACACTACCATAATTGTATAACACATTTAAAATTGTAGAAAACAAATCATTAATTTATTTCATCAATACCAAACAATTACAACATTTATGCAATACAAAACTAAAGAAAAAAGCTAAAGAAATCCACAAAAAACGAATGAACAAGTAATATCCTATATATAACATATTTAAATGTCACTGGAGATAGTACAATAAACGATAAACAAGATTGTTGTTATGACATTGAGTACATTTTAATGAGAAAATTGATCGTCAATGTGATAATATGTTATATATATATGTTATATTAGGTTATATGTGTTGTATATGACACGATTTCCTAGAAATCAAAATGCATAAAATTGTTACTGTCATACAAAACATGTTATATATAAGTTTTATGAAGGTTATATGATATGAAATCCTACAATATATGAATTTAATAAAATGATAAAAAAACAAAATTTTTTAAGACTATAACTGATACGTTAGTGTATATTTGTAGGTATGGTGAATATAAAAATCTTTATATATCACAATGGATATTAGATGAAAGATAACAAATATATAAAATTTAAAGTTCTTGATAGAAATAAGATAAGAAGAGATAAAAAAAATTCATAAAGAAAATAAAGTAAAGTGATTTGTGTATTTGTAAAGTAGAGAAGGAGAAGAAGAAGAAGAAGAAGAAGAAGACGAAGAAAGAAATAAAAATTCTTATGAAAATGTGTGGGTGTTGAGTAATTTTACGAATTAAAGATTTATTTGTTTAATTTAATATTAGAAGTATAATAAAAATTTTGAAATCTACAAATAAGTCTTTTAGTTAATGAAATTTATGAAATGTACTATAATAATTAGTATTAAGAAAGTGATAATTATGTCTATAAACAATTATTCACTACCCAAGTTTTTGAACCCTAGAGTAAATGTACAATAAGATGATTTGCTGCCTCCTTTTTAAGTGTGTATATATATATATATATATATATATATATATATAATTTTTATTATATTTGTTTTGCCCTTTTTGTGGCTTTGGGCATAAAGTTCTTTGCACACAAACCACACTATATCTTCCACTTGCAAGAATGGATGGATTTTTCTCCCACTACTTCAATTCCTTTCTCTTTTTTCCATTCATTTAATTTTTTATTTCTTGCAAATTCTTTCTTTATGGGTCAATCTTGTGATGGTTTTCAACTTTTTTGACCAAAAACAGATTGAAATAGTAGAAATTTGCAATAATTAATGGCCCATAGAATGCTTTTCAGGTGGTTGTCCCTTCCCCATTATCTACATGAACCTCTCACAATTTTGCTGCTATTTCACATGAAATTTTGAATACCATCAACAGTTAATTTACAAGTTTGAATTTGACTTTATTTATCATCTAAGATATGTTATTCCTTATCTTTACCTCAAAGCTAAACCAATTCTTAAGCACATATAAAAATAAATAAATAAATAAATATGAAATTGCATATGGTGAATTGGCTATTTTTATTTCCATCCCATACCCAATTTTGTTTTTGGGATAAAATATCAATTTGACTCTTCAAATCCTTTAAAGATAGTTGATTTGATCAAATTAATGCAAAACTTCCAATTAACAATAATTTCTTTTGGCCATATATTGCCACAAAGGAAACAAAAGGGAAATTAAAAAATAATAATAAGAGAGAAATTTGTCGAAATTTGCATTTTTTTTTCTTTTTTTAACTTAATAGAATTTAACTGATTGTATGGTACAAAAAGGTGAGGAGGAAAAAAGGAAAAAGGAAATGAAAAAAATAAAATTAAAGAAACAGCTTTGCCACTCGGGACAGTAGCCCAGGGGCACCTGCACCCTAATGCAGCCAGTTAAGGACACAGACCCTACAAGCAGCTATGCTATGCTCCCTCTCTATTCCCACCTCTTAAATTTTAAATTAAAAAAAAAAAAAAAAAAGAGTACCCTCGATTTTTTCGATTATACCCCTCTATACAACAAGAGGAACAAAACTTCCGTGCTATTTTTCCCGTTTTTTGTTGCCCGTTTCAACTCACCGCATCTGCGTTACCGTCAGTCTCCGTCACCGTTAATACTATTAGCTATCAACGACAACGTCTTGATTTCCCTGGACGCCTGCCTCCTCCTCGCCACCCTCTCCATCCTCGTCTACCCACCGCTCAACAGGGGCGCACTCCTCCTTATGCCTGAGCTTCCAATCAAGCGCCTGACAAGCGCGTGAGCAGTAATTTACAGCCCCACAAACGGAGCATCTTCTGAACTCATGTTTTCTAGTTTCGGGCCGTCCACAACCCACGTGGGAGCATAACCGGAGGCCCGGCCCAGGAGACCCGTCGCGTTCGGCAAACCATTCGGCCATGAATCGGCTTGCTAGGTGAGCCTCCGGGGCTGGAACATTGCATCCGAAATCACTCAACAAAGGGCAGCCGGGACCACTCGCATGCCGGTGGCTGGGGTGCGCGTGGAGGTTCCAAGTAAACCAGGAGCGCGTGTTTAGACCAGAATTAGGATTAGAAAGCACCGCAGCCAACTCTCGGGCGTTGGCTTGGACGAGAAACCGCCGTCCCTCGGCGATATTTTGCCGGACGCCGTAGCCGTCCTGGAGGCAGTGGCCGAGCTCGCGAAGTGCGTCGATGTGGCCTAGAAAGGCAGCTCGAGCACATAGTGCCACGCCGGCTCGGAGGTCCTTGTCGTTCTTGGAACCCCCGCTGCCGTTAAACTGAATAACCGCCAGAGAATACAGTGCCGGCGCGTAAGAACTCATCGCCGCTTTTGCCATTAAAGAAGCTCCGCTACCTCTATTTTGCAAACAGTAGAATCGAACCTGCCAATTAACCCAAATTAACACTCGTTTACAAACTTCCATCAACATAAACTTAAAAAGGGGAAAGAAAAAAAGGATAAAAATTTGTTGCGCAGTGTATTTGATAAGAGAATTACCATGCCAAGTGTATAACAAGCTTCAACATTTCCGGCATCGGCACACAGTTTCAAGAATCGGTGAGCGGAATCGGACCAGTTTTTAGCTTTGATAGCGAACGTTTTCTGAGAAGCTTTGGATAGTACTAGAGAATGGAGACCTAATCCATTTAATCTCTTGCATCTGTCATATTTAATTCCAAAGAGAAGGAAAAAGATCATTAGAGAGATAAAAAATTCCGGCCAAATCTCAGCCTCCAGGGAAGAAATTCAATTCACGGTATAGAAACTGAAAATATAGAGAGAAGATGAAGGAGAAGAATCGCATACGTTATCAAAACGTTGATGAAATCGGAAGGGCAAGAAGCAGTGGAGCTAAGCTTGCAAAGAATGGTCAAAACAAGATCATCGGGTAAAGTATCAAACAAGTCAGCCTCACCGGGAATATCCGGCAATACCCTTTGTCTTTTACGGAAACCCATTAGCTCCCCGGCGGCGAAAGCAGCGCCGGAGGCTTTTATGTCTCCTCCTTTCCTTCGCTTAAATACCCTGTCATCCAAATCAAGGTCTGTTCTGGGATAACAACGCCCTCTTCTTGTTCTCATATCTCTCTGTCTGTATTGTTTCGTTTTTGTCTCTCTTTCTTGAGAGATGAAAGAGAGAAAAAGCGAAGTGAGACCTTATATAAAAGAGGGAAGCATAAGAGACCAACAATAACAACGACAGAGCCGAATTTATTAAAATTTAATTTAATTTAATTTAATTACACTCTTACCTTTTTTATTGTCTTCTCTTCGGTCAAACGGTCCGTTCGCCGTAGATTTACCGTTTTTTATTTATATTTGTTTTTTTTCCATTTTTATTCCATTCTTTCTTTTGAGTACGATATTCTAATAATAAATCTGAGCTCTGTTTTGAAAAAACGGTTAAATTCAACCTTTAAGTAAAACAGTAACTAACTTCTGTTATTTTTTTACTGATAAAATTTATCCGGGGTTAAAAAGTAAGTAACTCGGTATGCCGTGGCGCGTGTCAAGGGTTTGTCGGTGTGGTAAGTTTTCACTGGAGATAAGTTTCGGCGAGTGTAGTATACGTGTTAGGCTTTGAGAGTGGAAAAAATGCTAACTGCTAACCAATTTCAGGTAGCGATATTCAGGCGTTCTTCGATGACCGAAACCGTATGGAAGGTCAAAGGTGTGGTTCAGCACTAACAGGGTTCAGTTACTCATTCTTTGTTTTTACTTGCCGATTTATTATTATTGAATTTTTTTTTTACTAGAAAAAAATAAAGTGAATATAAAAATCATCGGATAAAAGAGTTTAAATTTAATATCTCATTTTTTAAGAGCATTTATCATGCCTTGAAAGGATAAAAAAATTTAAATTAAATATCTCATTATTATTATTATTAGTATTATAAAGTTTGTTTATAATTAATTAATAACAAAATGATATACTAAACAAATTCGTATTTATATAGTAGTTAGTGAAGTTTTATAAGTACTAATAGAGATGAAATCAATACTTAGTTTGTTTAGTAGTTTAGAGATAAAATCAAACATTCAAACAAATTTTAATTAGTTTACCATTTGCTAATACTAAAAATGTATTTGCTTAATGGTTCAGATAAATATTCAATGATAAAATCAAATTTCCAAACTTTTTTTTTTGTTTTTAGTTTGCCATTCAACTATAAACTTTGTTCGAGTTTAGTAACAAAATGATAAAGGAAAAAAAGATAAGTCTTGTATGGGAATCACTTTGTGGTACAATTGATTAAAAACTTTAAAATTCTTCTAAATAATTCACTAAATTCTAATGATAAAATTAAATATTCCAAATAATTTATATTATTTTTCACTAATTATAAACACCGTATCGTTAATAACAAAGTTATAAAAGAAAATAAAAATAATTTCATCCTTAGCCATGCTTTCGGCAGAAAAAGATAAATGAGATAAAATTAGGCTATTAATAAAATATGGGAGAAACTTTCAAATTGTAACAATTTAATTTTAATTTCAATGAGACTTGTTAATTATTATAAAGAATATATTGGTGGATATTATGGAGAAAGATGCTGTATATCAGTATATATTCTTATTTATTAAAATGTATTTATTATTTTTAATAATAAAATATTATCTTTGTTGCCAAAAGCCAAATATGCTCGTGGAATACATTCTGCGAATATTTCGATTTGAGCAATAGAATCCGGTGGATATTTTATTGTCATAACAAGGTTGAGATTTTTAATTTCATTTATCACTAGATTTGGTTTCTTTAAACTGGCATTTATCACTATATATATATATATATTAATTATATATTTCATGAATTATGCTATTAATCGTTTAGTATTTATTTAATTTATAATTATATTCATAAATTTAATTTAATTAAGCATCTTTTTATATAATTAGGGAGTTTTGTGTTTTTTAGTGGTATTTTCCTTTTTTATATCAAAAAAATTACAAGTGTTTATTATAATTTATTTTATTAAAATTATTTTCAACCAATTTTTAAATATAGTAATTGAAAAATATAATGTGATAATGAATGTATCACTGAAAATTAAAGTAAATAATTTTAATAAAATAAAAAATCAGTTAAATAATTTTTTGGATAAAAAAAATTTATAATTTATTACAATAAAAATAAAATTTAATAATGATAAATAAAATTAATCTCGTATTTTTGTATTGCAGTAAAATAATTTGTGGGGTCCGCTGACCTCATTGTCACCCTTTTTTTAAGTCAACTTTAGATATTAGTTGGCGATTGCACAGTAAACAGTAAAACTTTCCCCCACTTGCTCCTTCTGTGTTGGTAATCGTTGGTCAGTAATTATTCTCCTCGCCGGCCACGGCTGTTGATGCAATTTCTTTTCTTTCACCCATAATTAAATTTTCTTTGAATATACAAATACAAATTATCTATTTATTAAAAAATATATTTGAATATTAATTGAATTATGAACAAATAACTCAATTTAATTAATTTCTTTCACTTATATATCAAAATAGAAACCCAATGTTTCAATGTGTAGAAAAACAAAACAGTAAGGTACTTCATTTTCTTTTCACATTCAAGCAAGCCATGATATCATCCAATCGTCTCTATTAGGGGACGGAGGTATATTAGAGCCAAAGGTCATTGAGCCCTCAAATTTTTAAAATTTTTATATTTAATTTAATAAATTTGACATTTTTTCTAAAATATATCCTAATCTATCATTTTATTTTGAATAATATTTTTCTATTTTTTAGTTTATTTTCATTATGCTTTAAGTACTTTTTTCTATATTTAGTTTTTTAATTGGATCCCACGACTATAATTTCGAGCTCCACCATTGATCTATATATTCATCGAAATCACATGTTTTTAGATCTAATGGAAGGAAAAATTGCTGGAGGGCCAAAATTTTCATAGGTAATACTGAGACTGGAGTGGAGCTTAGTGATGGCATGACTATTCCAAAATTTTGAAACTTCTTTATATATATAATATACTTTATCCCTTAATAAAATAATTAATTAGATAAAAGTAAATAAATATCAATGGTATAAAATTATTTAATTTTTTATTGAATTCTGTATTTAATTTTTATTTATATTAAGTTACAAGTATGTATAATTAAAATTTTTAATAAATTATACCTTTTAAACTTTTAAAATTATCTAAAATTTATCAACCATATTTTCAATATAAAAATAAAAGGCAATATCTTTTAACTCTAATAATTTTCATTATAAATACATAAATATAGTGGCGAAAGGAAATGACTCTTTTAGTCTTATTTAATATATTTTATTGTTTGAAGTAAGTTCAAGTTAAATTAGTATTTTTATTCTTATTTTTAAAATTAAATTTGATTAATTGTCAATTGCTTGTTTATTTAATTTAGATAAATGTTTACATAATTTTATTTTTTTATTGATTTTTATCAATTTCAACTTGGAATTCAACTTGTTCTTCTTTTTAATTATTGTATTTTTTTATTTTATTTTTGTTATATTTTGAAGTCAAATATTATCCTTAATTTGTTAAATGTTTTAAATTTTATCATGGTTAAACAAAAAACTATTGATACATTTTTCAAATGTTTTCATATTTAAAATGAAATTGATGAAACTTTTGATTTAAACTCTATTATTAATGAAAGCTTCAAAAAAATATGAAGTATAACTTGAGATTATATGTTTTTATTTGATAATTTATAAATTGTCCATTTTTTTAAATTACTTAATAACAGTTAAATATATGATGATATTTTATTTAATAATAAATTTTTTAGATAATTGTTACTGTTTGGATGCAAATTTAGCCTTTCAAAACTTAGAGTTAAGTTTCGCCACTACACTAAGATATATAACAATCTCACATAGGAACGGAAGCAAATTAAAAATTTTCGCTTCATAGTTCAAAAGATAATTTGACAATAATTTTTTTTTTTCAAGTAAAACTAATGATAAATAATTTGTCATAATACATGATATATATAATAATAAAAATAGTGGAAATATCAAAGATTATTAGAGCATTTCCATGGGCTTTCCAGCTAATTGCAAACGGTGACAGAGTGTTTGACATTGTATTTTGGAAAAGAGCTTTTCAAAATTAATATATATATTTTTAATTTTTTTAAGTTTTAAAAATGGTTTTTGGATAGAAGTAGATAAATATATATATTTTTTAAAGTAAAGCTGAAAAAAATAATTTACAAAAAATTTAAAAAATCAGTCAATTAAATAAAAAAATTCAAAACATACTTTTACAACATTCAACAATAATTTCAAATATCCTTAATGTAAGAATTAAATGAAAGAAAGATAATTTAAAAGCTTACAAAAAACAATTTCAAATGAATAAAAATTAATATAAATCTCCTTCTATTACTTTATAATAAAGTTGAATAAAATAAAATAATTATTTATATTTGAACAAATAATAATTGGTATTAATTATTATATAATTAACTAAGGTAACAAAATTAAAATAATATTAATTTAAAAAAAGAATTATTAAAAATTTTAAAAATATATTTTTATGTAATTTATTAATTTAATTTATCTGAAAATAAAAAAATTTAACACTTTAATTATTAATATTTTAACTGAGTCCTATAAATTAAAATTTATAATAATTATAGAAATAAAATATATTTAAAAATATAGTTAAAATTTTGGTAACGAATGAGTGAGGATACCTTTTACCATATCAATTCCAGTTCCAGTAACAAAAATACTCCTATTACTTTGTGATAGCATAAGGGACGTAAAAACGTCGGCTAGGTCGTCACGTCACCGTAAAATTTTTAACAATTCCCGTTACATCAAACGGATGACGTGCGTATTTTTTCCTTTTAACTTGTATGGAGAATTTAGGATGTTTATCGGTAAATATTTAGAAAAATTATTTCGAAATATATTACGAATCGAATTAAATATTTTAATTTAATTTGTTATAAATTAATTCATTAATTAATATAAATTATTATTATATTTTATCAATTATAAAAAAATTAAAATCAATCGTAATAACTTTATCAATTAATATAAATTAAAATTAATTATCATAAATTTATAAATTACTATAAATTAAGTTTTAAACTAATATAAATTAAAATCAATTGTAATAATTTTATTAATTATTATAAAATTAAGATTAATTAATATAAATTAGAATAAATTGTCACTGTTTATGATTTTATCAACAAAAACTAATTATTAAAAATAATAATTTATTTTATATAAAAATTATAATTAATTTATATAAAATTTATAAATATATATATATATAAGTTTGGTCGGTTCGGTTTAATTGGTTTTCAATATTTTCAATAGAATTGAATCGAATAAGCTGAAAATTGAATAGATCGAATTCAATATAGTTCCATTCGGTTTTGCTCATCCTTAATGGAGATTGTATAAAAATTTAAAAGAAAACATTCGCTCCAAAATTAATGTTTATTTTTAAAAATATTTATTCTCATATAATATATTATTATTTTGATTATAAAAAATATATATTATTATTTTGGTTCAAAGTGAATAATATAAGTAAAATTAAGGTAAATAAAATCCTATAAAATATTAAGAAGATTTTTCAAGATTCATAATGGCAAATTGACGGAAAATAAATGGTCTAATACAAATTATGGAAAGAAAAGTTAAATGGGTGTATCAAAAAAATAAGATAAATTTTTTAAAAAATAAAAGGAGTAACGTAATTGTAAATCAATAACTTTTAAAAAAAATTAAGGTTCACAGCCCTTTTTGGATGACAGGCGTGTCCATTCTTGAAAGAGGCAAAAGCCTTAGTGATTAGCGGTGACATGGGAATGGGTGAGCATATCGCAGCTCCATTAAATTACTAATGAAAATGCAATGTGTGGATAAGCTGAGTGGTGACGTGGATCTCTAGGAGTGATGTCGACCACTCATGCCATTGCAACTTGGGTCCCACCTGTTTTTCCCTCCTCTGCCTCTCCAGCTGAAGATGCTAACATTTTGGACCGACTGGCCACTGGGACCCTTCTTCTTATTTTCTTTTTTTAAAAAAAATATATATACATTTTCTGAGTTCGCAACACATTTTACTCAGAAAATATGTAAAAAATATTTCCTTGTTTGCTATGCTAATTCGATTTAAAATTCATATATTTTAAATTAATTTTCAAATTATTTTCTTAAACATTATTATTTATAAATTCATGATAAAAAGAAGTCGAAAAACAAATTGATAATTATTTGATAAATTTTCATTTTTACTACAGGGGTGGGACCTTTTCTCTCACTGGCCCCCGCCGTAATCACCGTAGCCGATTCAGTTCGCTTCGCAAATTTTGGCACCGAAATTTCGCGATTACTTTTGCTTGTGTAAGTGGCAAGCCTTAATGAGTGAATGTTCTTCCTTTCCCACTGCTCAGTAAAAAGACGAGGTTTTCTACTATTCTTCATTTTAATAAAAAAAAATCATATATATTGAAAAAAATATTTTATAGAATCGTGTAAGATTGAAAGTTAGAGAAAAAAAAAAAGAAAAGAGAAAAAAAAATTCTCTTCAATAATCTTACCAATTAAAAAGAATAAAGAAACTAACGTCTATTTTGGGGGGTGATATAATTAAGTAAATGTGATTTGACATCAACTAATTAATATTAATTCAATTATTGATTTGGCCCTTATATATATATATATATATTTTTTTTTTTAATGGTCGATTGGGTTTAAGAGATAAACATGAATAATGGTTGATTTTAGCTAGGGTAGTTGGTTCCTTAACTTAAAAGAAGGGGAGTTTAATTAAGGCCTAATTAATTTTTTATATTTTATAGATAAAAAATGTATAATTCTAGCTAGAAGTCAAAGACGTACTTCAACCATGTTCTTGTTTTTTCTTCATTCTTCTAATTTTTGCAACTCTTTAGTTTGATCTCTGCCTTTGATGGGATGGATTTTTGGTCATGGGTTTTTATCATTTCTCAATAATTCGTCTTAATTCCACATTTATTTATATTTCACTCACTTCTCGTCCTCTTTCTCTCTTCAATTATATATTATTGAGATAAGGTTCTTACCATTCAAAAACCAAATACTTCGTATATATATAAATATATATAAGATTATAAAAACTCTGAGAAAAATCCTAGTTTCCTTTTTGCTCAAATTTGTTTTTTATCCACCATCTTCCTTAAGTTAGAAGAGGTGATTTTTGACCATTTATTGGTCTAAAATCATCAATTTATATCTTTTTTTTTATCATTTATTTTTAAAATAAATAGTTATTCTACATAAATATAAGTTTTGTATTTTATTTATTTTATTTTTTGTGATTTCATCGTTTTACTACGGTGTTTAGTTTTATAGTATTGTTATGATATTTTTTCCGTCGTCTTATTATGACTTTTTTTTGTATATGTGATTTAGACAGACAAATGATATTCAATATAACAGAGAAAATAAATCAAATTGTGATTATCACTATGTTGTATAATTGGAATTATAAATACTTTAATCATTATAATATTATTAAATTTGTAGGTTTTGACCCGATTTATTATACTATTAATCTGGATGCTGTGAATATTTTTATTGTTTTATTATCTATGGTTTTTAGTGAATTTGTATTTATTTCTATAGATGTATTGTTAATTTGAATCAATAAAATTATTTTTCTTGTAAAAAAAAAACTTAAGAATCAATTAAGTTTCTAATATCAGAGAGAGAGTTTAATCTCTGAAGAAAAAGTTATTAATATAACACGATACGGTGCGGTTTAATAGCTTTGTTGTATAGCTTTTGCTGGGTTGCCATAGCTGTTTAGTTTTTATTTATTTTCTTCTTCGGTTTAGCTCTCTCTATATAAAAGTAGCTGTAGTTTTTTTCTTGATTAAAAATTAATAGAAGAGAATATTTCTCTCATTGCTTTTCTACATTAATCTCCTGCAATATATGTGGAGAAAAATTAAATTACTTAACAATTCAAAAAAAAAAAAAACGCATTTTCACCTTTACTGAGTATTAATTATATTGGTAAATTAATCTATAAATTCTTCACCATTCTCATATCGTTTTATTTCCTAATTTGGTTGCTTAGAAAAATGGAAGTGATTGTTTGTTGCGTTGGAGCTCTAATTAAAGAAGTAGAACGTTATTGTTTTTTACGAACAGATTGATACATGCATGGGAATGGCATGGATTTTAATATTTGTTTGACGTTGACTTTTACATTTCACTATTAGGGTTTGTAATCCTAGTAGAGCACTAGATATTTTGAGGTCTGTAGGCCTTTCATCTCACGAAACGTGGTATGCTACCTAAGCATCATGTGGCTAATTTTGGATTGAATTCAAAGGTGGAGAGCATTGTCAAGTGGCTTCGTTCAGATAATTCTTTGCCCACATTGAGGATAAATGGATATTTCTCATCATTTACAAAAAAAAAAAATAATAATAATAATAAAGTTGGAAAAAAAAAGTATTGATTCTGTTTGATTAAAATTCCAACGACCGAGAATAGGAGAGAGAGTGAAGATATTTCATCCCCCATTTGCTTTTTCTAAAAAATAAATGTTGATTTATTTTTTTTTCTAAATACGATAATATTTTTCTATTAATTAATTATGCAAAATGTAAAATAAAATAAGGTCAATATAAATAGTAAATTAATTTTACTTTTCCTCTGTCATATATTGATCGATTACTAATTCTAAAATTTGGATTTATCATGATACTAGTGGAAAACACTTTCTTGTGATCATTAGCAAAGTGTTGAGGAGGTTTGAGAAGCAAAGGGGAAAAAAGAGACAATTTCAAGTAGATCACACGTTAAGTAGGTACATAGAAATGATGATTACATGCAAAAGGGAAAAGCAAGAGACACACAACACAAACCATGTACACGTGATAGCTTCGTCTCTAAATATAATGAACCCTTTAAATGGCGTTAGATGATGGAAAAGAAACATATGGATGGAGATATATATCAACTATTACACTCCAAATTCACGTTACATGCTACCCACCCCTTAAAAAAAAAGGATTTTTTTTTAAATATATATTTTTTCCTAATTAAAAAATGGTTTTTAATTTTAAAAAAATTGGCTGATTTAATTTTACTCAGTGATTCGGTGATTTAATTTTACTCTTGCATGGTGGTTGGAATACATGTGAAGTGCAAAGCCACGTGGCATGTTATGTGCCCTAAAATGTACCCGTGCTCAACGTAAAGGAAGGTTTCCTATGTATGATCCTAGTATGTACATGTGTTGATCAATTTGTACTATTCTTACGTTCTCAACCATTTACAATACTTTTTCTATTTTTTTCTTTATTTATAATTAGAAAATTTTATATTATATAATAGTTTTTTCTATATTTCTCTATTTATCTGAATTTTTAAAATTTATATTATATCTTTTCATATTTAAAAGCTACAAAGAGTTCATAAATAATATTTTTTTACTTTTATTTTCTTATCTTTTACTTTCTTTTTATTTTTTAGATAGTTTAATTAATAAAAAATTGAAATAAAAAATAATAAAAAATATTATTGGAGTGCATATAATTTTTTAAATAAATTAAAATAAAAAATAAATCTTTTATAATATGATATAGAATAAATAAGAAGTATTGTTGGAAATGCTAATACTTTGTGCCTTTTTAATTTTTAGATAGTTTCTGAAGGGAAAAAAAAATTATAATGTTCTTAGATAGATTAGTTGGATTTAACGTCGGATGAATTGATGAACGGAATAATGTAGAACTTGCTTCAAAAATAATACTCACCTTGTCCCATAAAAATATATAACTAATTTTTTAATTATTTTCTTGGAATATATACGAGTTATGGATTTTATCTAAATAAATATTAATTATATTTATTTGAATGCATGATTAGAAAAAGACAAATGTATATATTTTATTGAATTTAGGTGATGGATTACCATTTATACCCTGTTGAAAATTTTATAAAATTCTTATTTTGAAAAAGGGCCAAAACTATTGAGGAGTTTGTTGAGAAAAGCGATAAATAAGGTGGGCTGAGAAGTAAACTCCAAAAAGTTTTGAGATCAAAGTGTGTAATGTAAACCACCTCTGTGCCAAATTAGGACAGACTGGTATGTTGTTCCCCCTAGGTGTTGCACGGCTCTTTTCTTTATGAGACACGTGGCACTATCATTGACGCGTTAGCATTCCCATTCCGTATCCACGTAAGACAATATTGCTAACCGGATTCTTGCATTATGTCACCGTTTCGTTTTAGGAGTCAACAAATTTTAACGCCGCCGTATGCCACCACTTATTGCAATCTTGTTTGCATATCTTTTGGTTCTTTTCGTGTAATTCCGCCATGCGCCAGATTGTTGCCGCCCCCCCAGGTGCTCCTCCTCCTGCTCCTTCCTTACCCTTTCTCGCTCTGTTTTTATGGAATTATTTGAAAATTTTTGTTTAGTTCTTATTATTTTAGAAATTTTTTATTTTTTCAACAATTAATCAACAAGAGAATGTTGAAGAGTTTCTGGAAAAAAAAAAAGTATCCTTAACATCCCTCTAGCTGTTAATTAATGTGTCTCGGTTTTCGGCAACGCTTTTTATATAAGTAATTAATTAGACATTATTTTGAATAGAATTTTTCTATTTTGCCAACTATATAATACGTTGAAATTTGAAGAATTTAACTTAAGTAAAGTTGAAAAGATATCTTGTAATTACAAAATAAATATATAAATGAAAATTAAGAAAGAGACAGAGAATTTTCAGAAGACAAATACAGAGGATGTTGCTTAACGTATTAGCCATTGGTTTGAGTCCCTCGTAAGTCGTAACTGATGTTAGTGAACAACTGAGGAACTGAAACATGGCCTGCATGCTTCCACACGTGATGCCTTTACCGCTGTTTGAGTATTGACCAAGCTATTTCATTTTTTCTTTAATTATTTTTTCATTTGAAAGTTTGAAAATTATTTCGCCTTTTTTTTTTTTCATATAAATATTTAATGGGTTTTTGGCTGACCACAAACGTAAAGACGAGGCAGATAAAAACGCCAATATGGCAAAGTGGGGAAGACCATTTTGTACAGCAGTCAGGTTTTCGTCTTCTTGCACTTGAGACATATGCATCCTGCTTAATATTCCTACTTTTGAAAATATATTCTCTACCTAGCAAATGTGAAAAATATTCAAATTTTTATTTTTTCATAATATAAAATATTCTCTTATTAATTCTCTAAGTTCTTTATAGTGTTTAGAACAAATTATAAAAAATAACTTTTTATTATAATTTTATGTTTTATAAAATAAGATCTATTTTTTGCAAGATAATGTGTAATTAATTTGAATAAGAAATAAATAAAATAACATTATTCCTGCGGAAAATTTAGAATAAAAAGTAAGAAAGAAAATTCACCAAAGAAAAATTGACAGACGTTTGACCAGCCTAATACACCATGTGAATATTACTTTTCTTTCTGTCTTTCTTTCGTTCACAGGGGTTTGAACTTTGAAAGAGTAACACGCCACGTACAATCTCTCTCTCATCCTTTTCTTCTCATATCCTCTTCTTCATATTTCATTTTTCCGACTGTAATTTTGCTTTTGATTCATTCTTGTCTCTGTATCACTACGTGACTATTCAAACACAGTAAAAATTATTAGGAAATATATTGACCAAAAAGTCCTCCGAAAATGGCTACTTCTATGCATGATGGTGGGGGGTTATTCTTGGCATTTCAAGGAAAATGAAGATAAAATTCTGATGGGTGTGTTACTGCTTAATTGGCCGTGCAAGCAAATAGATTGAGGAGTTGCTTTATGCCTCCTAGTTATGGGACAAGTTCCAGTTTGCCTTTCCGTGCATGGTAAGTGAGATTCAACTTCAAACAAAATTATCCAAAATCTTTCTGTAAAATCTAATGTCTAACATGTATATGTTTTTAATTCATTTGGAGAGTCGTAAAAGGCTGTGAGCTATACAATAGGAAATAATATCTCGTAAACGTCTTTACACTATAATTATTGATGGATATAATACTAATAAAAAATAACAAAAATTATTATATAAGCCACAAACTTTAAATTTTGAGGGTTTATCGCCCTTAAAAAAAATTGTTTGAAAAAAAGGCAAAAAAAAAAAAAAAAAAGAACTATATAGATATAGATGGGGAAAATTGTCTTCCAGAAAAAGAAGATTGGATAAAAATAAAAATGGCAAGGAAAGAGATAAGGTAAGATATGGAGTGAGTGGAATACAAATCTTTTCATTTTGTATCGTACTCGTGAGTGGGATTTGTGTGGCAGAGGATACGTTTATTTTAATCAAGTGGATTATAAGTAAACTTAGACATGTTTTCCAATTTCCACTAAAAAAAATGAAATAATTAATTAATTAATAAAAATAAATAAATATACATCACTCAAATTATACGATATTTATAATTATCGGATATTTCTTACTCAAATTATCGGATTAATATAAAGTTGAAAAACAATATATGTTTCATTCCAAATTAATGCGTATAAAAAAATTAATAAAATAAAAGAAGGCCATATGTGTGAATATTAAGGAAAAAAATTGGCGAAGATAATATCCAATATATACTTAATGTTTTTAGTATGTAGAGAAAGAAAACACTCTATTACGTAATGTTAAGATCATTTTATTAAATTAATACCCCAATCAAAATA
>CATIWF010047571.1:0-90239 GCA_949630135.1 Balakata baccata
CCATGATTCTTTTCACAATAACTCAACCTACACAAAGAATATAAATACGAAATTTGGTATACACCTAAAGGACATGTAAATGAACAATTTTTATGTTTTAAGATTCCACTGAATAGACTTTTATCAGGGTGAAAACAATTAAAGACCGTACTAAAATCTGTTGGAGCACCCTCTAAAACCAGTATCACTTCTTTGATGATATCTCTTTATACACACTAAATCACTCAAAACTGTTTTAAAGGCACATAAACAAGACATGAAGCTACAACTTTTATGTTTGAATCTTCTCAAAATTCTTCCTCTAACATCATGAAAATAAAACACCAATTTCAGCCATGAAAACAGTATTCTAAGTAGAAAAGTAGTTGTTAGTTACACAACCAATCAATCTTCAATCTATTTTTAGCAACTCAAAAGAGATTAATCAACTTACCATTGATGATAAAAGCTTGGCTTGTGGCTGGAATTTGAAGAAAAGATGAAGAAATGGAAGAGAAAGTGATTAAGAAGAAAAAGTGGGTAGATTGCCCTATGAAGCAGCCTCCACCGCCCACCTTTTTTTTTTTTTTTGGTCTTATATGCTTGACCTCCAAATCTCATATACATTCCATTTAACTCACATATAACCCTAACTAAAAATTTTATATATTACATATTTGATAATATAACACTAAATTCTAAGCCCTCTCTAGCGGGCATTACAGAATCAGTCTTTAAGGCTTTCAAAATTGAGTTGCAAGACACTACTTGTGACAGACCCTAATTAGTCATAATGAACACTTAAAAAAGAAGAGATAATTACTTACCAAAAACAAACTTTCAAGGGCTGAATTTACACAAAAACATAAGCGAAACAATAAAGAAAAGAAGTCTCTTATAGGGGGAGAAGAAGAAGAAACGGGTTGGGGAGATATGGCTCTTCAAATTGTGTGAAAAGGTAAAATAGGCAGCAATGGATAAGCCAAAGCTGCCTTGCCTTATCCTTTCTTGCTTTTTCTTTTTTCTTTTAACTTTTCTAATTTATCAATATTTAATTAATTTAATTATTTAATTTATTTATTTACTCATTTTTATTATTTTCTCTATATATTTACATGTACGTAGTGCCAAAAATACTATTTAGTCAAATTGTCCAATCAAAATAATTTAACTATGCCAAATTTCATTTATTTCAATTTTAATCATTTTATTTAATTTTATTTTCAATATCTTGTGTCCTTATTTAAATTATAACTAGATATGTACGATTTGCTCCTATTGCGATAAACCGACCTGTGGCAAGTATATCTCGTGAACACGTTCACGCTAAAATTCCCATGCATGCGTGTGTTTCATGTGAATGACATTTTTAAAATGTAGATGTTCGAATGAAATGTATGTGATAATGCATGTATGGACGGTCGAGGATGTTACAATTCTCCCCTCTTTTGAAAAAAAATTTCGTCCTCGAAATTTGATACCTAGAAACAAGTGTGGATATTGTCTTTTCATATTTTCTTCTGTTTCCCATGTTGCCTTCTCCTGTGAATGGTTCCTCCATATCACTTTGACTAGAGGTATTTCCCTATTTCTGAGCTACTTTGTCTTATATCCCATGATCTCTACAGGTTCTTCTATATAACTCATGTCATCTGCAATCTCAATGGCTTGATCTTTAAGTACATGTGTAGGGTCTGATATGAATCTTCTAAGCATACTAACATGAAATACATTATGAACCTGAGCCATCTCTGGTGGTAAAGCTAACCTGTAAGCTAATGGTCCAACCTTTTCAAGAATTTCATAAGGCCCTGTGTACCTTGTGTTGGATAGCAGCAGAACTTATTTTATTTGGATTAAGGGGAGCTCTTGGTCTCGGTCAAAATTATAGATTTCAAAAATTTTTAATTTTACCGAAACATACAATCAAATATTGTGACATGAAAACCCACTTTTCATATTAACATTGAGCATTTATCCATAACTTTTAACAAAACATATTTTGTTAACTTTTATGGATAAAATCCATTTTGCCTAGATCATCCCATGATTTTTAAGAACAAAATGGAAAATAAAAGGATTAAGACAAACATTTTATCACCGAGTTCACCAAGGTACAAACCAAGCAAAAAGACCAAAAGCTTTAGTTGCGTTGATGAAACTCCTTTGCTAGTCCCAGATGTATGATCACTAATTTCTCCTTCTGGAAAATTTATAAGCTACTAACACTTTATAAGCTTTTTTTAAATATTTTCTTTCAATGCTCACACCATATGAGAGAAAGAAAAAATTTTAGAACAAAACAATTTTTGCTCTCTTGAGAGAAACTTGAAGACCAGAAGAAGAAGGATTAAGGAAGAAGAAGAAGGAGATTAGCAGAAGATAAAGAAGAGAGGAAAGAAAAATTGGCCCTCATTGAATGAGATTTGGTGAGGCAGATGAAAAAATCTGATATTTTGACTTTTTTTTTAATTTTGATAAATGATATAATGATGGTGCAACAATTGCAGATCTAATTTTCTAGCCACCATCATGAATCATAGAATCAATCTTCTCTTATATTCTCTTAACCATAGTAATTACTTTAATATACCAATATGGTTAATTTAATTAACAACTTAATTAAATTATTATAATTTTAATTAATGTGTTAATTAAAATTATAAATAGGAGAAATAGTTAAAATTAATCATCATTAATTTTAACTCAAAAATATATGTGATCATTTCTAATTTAAATCTCAATTAAATTACTCCCCACATCTTTATATGGACTAGACTAATAATATATTTTGGTGTGACTTATAAAGTCAATTATTTTATTGGAACGGAAATATAATATTAACTCTTTAATATTATATCGGACACAATTTCCGAATTCCTCGTATACCCAAATATATTAAATATCCTTCCGGAATTCTCCTTTTAATTACCAATAAAATCACAAATATTATTTTGACCTCTAAATCATAATATTAAGTCCTCTCGTTATGATCCCGATATTGATTAGGGTCACAGCATGTCAAACCCTATTAGTCAATATTCTAATGAGTGATAATTTGCGTTCTGATTAAAATAAGACTTATCATTATTAATCTAATTAATAATTCAATTTTATATTGAATAAGTCATATTTCTCCTGGTCAGGAATTTATTTTATCAGAACCAAAATAGTAACTCTATTAGGACCTTGCCCTGGTGCTACAGGGTAACGAGTCCTACTATTGGTAATCTCATATCTCACTACATGACTAACTGTGGTGACTACGAGCCAGATTACTAAGCGTGGATAGCCCAATACAAGGCAAGACCACCTCCACAGCTACCCATGAAAGGATAGTCTTGACACCTTAAGTCAAAGGATTTCGAGTCACAAAAAACTTATATATTATGACCAAGATAATAACTGTTGACATCTAGCACTATTTGTGTAGTTATTATCAGGCGTCATTGTTCAGTACTCTTAACTCTTTAAGAACCCACTGATTTATTTAGATATCTTTATATAATGGAGAATGAGATTCCTCCTTAAAATAAATCATGTGATAACCTAGAGGTTCAATGAATGCTCAATTCATTGTCCTATACCGGTTATGAACATTTTTAAAATTATCTTTTACTAAAGATATTGATCTCATTATTATCAACACCTTGATAATAAATTCTCTGTAGATAATTAAAGGGCCGTATATTTCATAGTATAATTAACTACTGCATTTATAATATAATCAACAAATTGAATATTTATTTATTATGAATGTGAAATATACATGTGTCTATTGTGATATAATAATTAATATATAAAAAACTGTGAATGCGTTAGGGCATACACACTACTGATAACAGATGGATCTCTAGAGAACCGGTGCCGTTTTGCTTTGGAAATAGTGGAAGCTGTAGCTAACTAGATAGGAGCAGATAGAGTTGGAATTAGGTTATCTCCATTTGCTAACTATATGGAATCAGGAGTTCACATGGCAGAATCGTTGAACAAATATGGAATTGTATACTGCCACGTGGTGGAACCAAGAATGGTAACACTTGAACAAAAATCTGTAAGTCCACAAAGTCTTTTGCCTATGAGAAAAGCTTTCAAAGGTACATTTATTTCGGCGGGGGGTTATAACAAGGAAGATGGAAACAAGGCTGTGCGAGAAAACCATGCGGATCTTATAGCTTATGGCCGTTTGTTCTTGGCCAATCCCGATTTACACAAGAGATTTCAGCTTGATGCTCGTCTCAACAAGTACAATAGAAATACATTTTACACTTCTGATCCTGTTATTGGTTATACTGATTACCCATTTCTTGATTCACACTACTTAGAGCATGTCTAATAACACTCTTAATTATTTATTTTAAAGTGTATCTTTAATAGAATAAACAACATACTAAATATAGAGTAAAAATTTTTTTACAAGTCCAATGGATTCTTTATATTTTTATTATTCATTTTACTTTATTCTATATAAATGTAAATGATTTTTATTTTAAAAAAAGAGAAAAATATATTTTTAAAAAATATAACAATAAAAAGAGAAGACATATATAGAAAGTAGGAGTGTATTAATTATTATAATTAGAATAGAGAAATTTTTATACAATGACATGCATTTAATTATTTTATTTTCATTAATTGATATGAAAATAAAAATAAAACAATTAAATATATATAATTGTGTAATTGACTTGACCTAATAAACTCAATTTGTCTAAGAATTTCTCTAGAATATAGAGTGAAATTTAGCTTTTTAGATATACAGAGCTTAAACTCAATATTTTTTTCTAAATTTTAAAGATAGAGAATATATTAAATTAAACTTTTTTATATAATATTTTTTTTAAAATAAAGAGAATAATTCAAATAAAAAATCTTTTTGGAGATTGTCCTAATTAGATTTCTCACATAATAAATACTCATCAATTATTATCTATAAGCTAAATGATATTTGTTTGGTGACTAGATCTACTCGAGTGTCGAATTTGAATTTCTAATAAGACCTTTCATCTGACACTCACCAATGATTGATATATAGTGAGTTTTTGGACATCACTTCCCGATTTTATGCATTGCTTTTGATGCAATTTTTGGGATCAAATGATTGATTCTTATTTGTATTATTGATATTATATGAAATATTAGGACAAAAAATGAAGCCAAAGAATCCAAACTAGATTGTCAAAGTAAACTAAAAGCCTTGGAAAGAAGCTGACATGCAATCAATCCCAAAAACTAAACTAAATCAAAAGAGGGACGTGACCAGAATGCTATTAGACCTTTTTCTCTCCTTTAATCAGCTCATCAAGTTTTGCAATAATCAATTTAAAATAATCGCCAAAGTCAGCCATCAAAATAGTTAATTAATAGACAACTTGGATGTGTTAAATAAGATCAGATTAGGCTGGAATTGAATTATACTGTGATTCAAAACCAATCAATGCATATAAATACTAATTCATGAGCAACAATATTTATGATTTGAATTAAATATAACATATATTCTACTGAATCCTGCTGATTGGGGCTGTATATATACATTAGTTTTGACTTAACAGGGTGATTCAGTATTAATCTTGTGTATAAATCAATATGGTTTCATATAAATCATTTGTTATTTACAGGTCAGTCTAAGGTTTGGTAGAGGAATAGTCCAATTTCATATTAATCCAATAGTAATCTTGTTTAAAGTCAGAAACACATAATCCCTTTTCGGGGAATTTCATTTCAATTCCTTCAACATTTTTTAAATGTATATTCATAAAAGGATTTTTTTTTTCTTTTTCCGTTCTTTCAAAAAAACATATTATTAAATGATTAATTAAGTAAATAACTGGGTTGGTATTGATAATTAAGGGAGGTTTAGATTGGCCTGTTCTCATCCATGCTAACGCCATCAAAGTTGACCCGCCGCTACTGTGCCAAGAATTGATAGGAATCTTAAACAAATATTTTATTTTAATTCTGTTTTATATATATAATTTTCTCTTTTGTTGGACGGGATTCAAACACAACCACCCTTCTGAATTTCAAAATCACACTTAATTCCTTCATCGACCTATTAATTTATTATGTTTAAAAGTTAACTATGAAATATGTCATTTATTAACGAAATCAAATACTAATCGGTAAAAGATGATTTTTTTTTTCCCTCAAGTGAACAAGATATATAAAATGACATTTAGGAATTCGAATTATGATATGTGTCTTGGTATTTCTTTCTTACAGTTTTCAGATTCCCACAATTGTGCAGTGTCAATGTGAATTAATCCCTCTTCTCCGTATCATTCTAGATTGCTAGAGATAATCTCATACCATAAATTTAAGGAGTAGAATAAAAATTTATAATTGTGATTCAGCTAACTCCAAATTAGTATTACCTTAAAGTAATGATAAATTTACAAGACCTGCACAATTTCGATATGGTATTAATTAGAGTTGTAAGAGGACTAGCCACCATATAATTGAATCAAGGAATGGAAAGTCCCGTATTAAAGATTGAGTATGCCTAGCTTAAAGGTGGCAAAAAAAGGACAAAGTTTGAGCAGGCTATAGTTGAATTCAAAAGGAAATGTTGGAGCTAACTCTGAATTGGTTTAAATTATTTTAAAATAACGTTGATTAACCCATGATTATCAAACTCTAACTCTCTATATAATATAATTTCAATTAATATGAATATAAATTATCATCATACACATGATGCACAAAACCAATAAATTATTGCCATACACATGATGCACAAATAATAGATATTCCTTCCTTATATAGTATTAATTATTGGTATTGAAAGGTGATATTCAAACCACATATATATTTGATTGTGCCAAATAATGATCAAAAAGTCTATTTACTTCACTAAGTAGTACGTACATGAGAAAATGAAGAAGTACTGCAATTGCTAAGCCATCTTCATAATACGAGAAATTAACAAAGTCCATTCATGTAACTGGGATTATAATTTTGGTCCCTAAATGCCACTGTTGAATCATAGTTTTAATTAAGACTAAATAAGCAATTATACAATAAGATGATGCAAGTTATGTTATGGGAAACTGGACGCATTTCTCCATAGGACTTGGTCAACCATAGTGAAGGGCTAATTCATTGACTTTCAAATTCCTCCGATAAAAGCTCTTGTTCAGCCGCATAGAGTTCATTCTTCCCAAATTGAAATGCCGATCTCTTTCACTTCTTACTGATTAAAAAGTGGAACCCAAAGTCAGCACTAACGCGCTTACCGCTTGGAATTTGAGACTCGTTTAGAAAAGTCAAAAACTGGAAAACCCTCCATGACTCTTCTCTCTTATTTATTATTATTATTATTATTATTATTATTATTATTATTATTATTATTACTTTTGGCAAAATTCATCTTTGATCCTTTTAATTTGGGTTTTGAATCTGTCTAAAAAATGTCACTAACCCTCCCTATATATAAGAAATTCAGATTTCGATCAGCTCAGGATTTTTTCATATTTCATACATTGTGTGTTAATTAGTTATTCTGGTGTTTGGGAAAGAGTAAGGAGTAGAAGGGGAAAAAAAAAGTGTTAGAAATTAATTAGGCCAAAATGTAAATTAGTCCTTTAACTATATTATATGGAGTGAGCCAATTCTTTAATTTTGATTCAGTATAAATTTGCCCATAAATTATATTTTATAAAACAAATTACCGCTCACCAGACCAAATTAGCTTACAGTTCTGGATTAAGGAACTTAATTCACCGAATTTAAAATTTGAAAATTTATTTGCGTTGAATCAAAAATAAAAATAACGGGCTTCATAAAGTATAGTTTAAGAACTAATTTATATCTTCATCCTAAAAGTTATTAATTCATTATAAGGCAAACCAAATAGAAACCACAGTATTTTTAAGAAAAATATTGCTCTCAAAATGCCCATTAACCACAATTTTCTAACAAAAAGAAATTGGGCAGGGGAAGGACTAGCTAGGGACATTTCAATTGAGTATTTTATAATCTCTTTAACATCATATTCTATCACCTCAATTTTACTAGCATTAATAGTTTCATATTAATTTTCAAAATCAAGTTTAATATCATCAATTGCAAGTACAAATATAACATATAAAAGTTTGATTTGATAAAATGAGACATTTTTTTTTTATTAATATCATTACTCTTATGTCAAGGATATTGATTATCTATTCTCAATTTAAATTAAAAAATATTAAATCATTAATTGACACATATATTATGAAATAGTTATGATAAATATTATATTAATATATACATAATTTCTAACAAAGTTCTAATTTTTTTTATAAAAAATCCATAAAAAACTTTACAAAAATAAAAAAAAATATCAAATTGTGCCAAGAAGAAAAAAAAAATTATAGTTGTATAATCTATTTCAAAAAAAAAAAATTACGGTTGTTTAATCATCAAAAATTAAAAATAGTAATTTATAAGAGAAGGAAAGCTGTTTATTAATTAATTGATTAATTAGTTAATTATGTGTCACCTATTAATTAATTACAACTTTATACTTTCCTCTTTATTTACATTTAGAAATTTTATATTTTTCATCTTTTTCTTTACTCATCTCATTTTCTAAAATTTATATTCTTACTCTTCGTATATAAGAATCATAAAAAATTTTTAAAAAATATTTTATTATTATTTTTTATTTTTATAAATAGTTTTATTAATAAAAAATTAAAATAAATAATAAAATAAAGAGAATGAGTAAATTTTTATAATATAATAAAAAAATAAAATAAAAAATATTATTGATATGCTTTTATTTTTTTTTTTTCTAGAAAAACAAGAAAATAAAAAGCCAAGATCAAAGTCGAGTCTTCTAAAATATGTATGAACATCAAAGGAGGCTGACGAGTAAACATACGACTTCTTCAATGACTTAAGCCTCACCAAAAACCAACCCCCCCTATCTTCTCTCTATAGTATTTACTGTCTTCTTTCTCTTTCGCTTATTCATTAACAAAACAACCATTAATTCTCTTCTTTTCCTTTTGATTCCCATTCTCTCTCTTTCGCTCTCTCCAGGTAAGCTTGCAATTGAGATCCTTTGCTTTAACTATTCTCTCTCTCTTTCTCTTGATTCTAAGCTCTTTTGCCTTTATTGATGCTCTTTGCCTTCTGGGTTTTTCTACTTTCCTTGTTTAGTTAGTCTGGGTTTTTCGATTGGGGTTTTCTTTGATTTTTGGTGTTCGATATTCTGCATATTCGGTTACATAATTCGATTGATTTTGGCTCCTGTGTGGTCAATTTGGCTTTAGCTTTGTGGGTTTTTCCTATGAATTTTCATCTTCTTGGATTACTTGAAATTGTCTTGATTTTGTTAAAAATCACTCTTTTATGGATTCTTATATAATCGAGCTCATATAACAATTTCATGAAAAATTGCTGTTTGATTCATTTTGATCATATATTTTTATTGGTCTTTAGTCATCGATTGTTGCATCACTTTGAATTTCATGTTTGAGTTGATTTTTCAAATTGCTTATGCTGTTGATTTTTTCCTTTTTTAAAGGAGAATAACCGATAGTTAACTTAAGATAAGAGACGGACTGATAATAATTATGGCAAATACTGCGGCAGCTTGTGCTGAGAGGGCTACCAATGACATGTTAATTGGTCCTGACTGGGCCATAAACATCGAACTTTGCGATATCATAAATATGGATCCTGGGTACGACACTCCATCTTCTTAATTAATTATTCTAGTTACTTTATTCTCTGTACAATGTGTGCAAAATCTATCTCTTTATCTTTCATTTGTCTTTGAGCGTTCATTATGCGATATTCAATATGATGATGATGTTTGTAACTTGCAAGTCGAACATTTTGTTGAACTTTGTGCAATAAGAGCTTGCCTTAGATACTTTTTCTTTATTTTACTTTTGAGCTTAATGAAATTTCCTTTGTGGTCTGTGGAGTATGAATGTGTATCAGCTAAAAAAGGATTTGCGTTAGTTCGCATTGTGATGTGAGATTGTGGGAACCAGCTTTATTTCTTCAGCAAAGCTACTGATATCACATAGTTTTGCAGGCATCTTTACAGTCAACAATTTATACCCGTATGATTTTTCTTAGGGTGTGGTATTGACATTGCAATTTCTTAAATTATAATCCATTGTGTGTGTTATATATATATATATATATATATATATATATATATATATATATATATATATATATATATATATATCATGAGATGACTTTATTGTCAATACAATCTTAAGGAGAAGGTAGTGAATTGAGATGGCCATTTTATTAGATAATATAGTTAATGGAGTGCATTAAAAATCGTTGGAGTAGGAACGTTCACACCCTTTTTCTGACATTTTATTCTCTTAGAATTGGACTTACAGTTCTCATTTTGATGATTGTTATTTGTTTACTATATAGTAGTAGCAGGTACAGTATTTTCCTCATTTAGTTTTCTACCTTTTTGTTTCAATTGTTGAGAAGCATATCTTTTCTTCTTGACGTAAGACTTTGTTCTTCTTGTAATGTTACCTGGATGGTTAATGGGCCTCAACTGCAAAGTATTCCTTAAATGCATGATTTCTTAACTTACACAAGGCAAGAATTCACAGATGGAATTGAACTTCATGAAAGATTATTTTAGGGCTTTTTGCTCAAGCATATTGGAATGTTTACATATGAGATTTGACCATCAAGCAACCGTTAACTTGTGATGAAAGTGAATATATTTGGCTTTATTACTGGAGGAATAACTAAAGTTGTTGCAATTCTACTCACCTCACAGTCCGTCCCTTTTTGATAGCCAAATTTTATTGATTTTGATGCCATCTAATCTATAAATTGGACTGGTGTTGCAGGCAAACAAAGGATGCGTTAAAAGTACTGAAGAAGCGCCTAGGCAGCAAAAATCCTAAGATACAACTCCTAGCACTTTTTGTCAGTATTGCTTTTCTCATTATAGACTTGTTTTCTCTTCAACTTAATTAACTGAAGTGATACTGCTTTGGAGTTGTTTTGTGATCTTGTAACCATTTGATCTATGTATGTGCCACAACCTTAACATTGTGTTGTCAAGATCTGGAATATGTAATAGATACATGTGTGTGTCTGTCTTCATTGTACTGTTACATGATAACAAAGAAGCCATCATCTTGTTACTAATGATTTTTTGTGGGAATATTTTGATTTAGGCATTGGAGACTGTCAGCAAAAATTGTGGTGAGAATGTTTTTCAGCAGATCATTGAGCGTGACATCCTACATGATATGGTTAAAATAGTGAAGAAGAAGGTCCCATTTTATTTCCTCAATTCTATAAGGATTTTTTTATTTTCTGTTACTGTCTGATTCATTTCATTGTGTAATATATTATTCGGATATGATTGTGCAGCCAGATTTGAACGTTAGGGAAAAGATACTTATTTTAATTGACACATGGCAAGAAGCTTTTGGGGGACCACAGGGAAGGTTTCCCCAATATTATGCTGCATACAATGAACTAAGGGTAATTGCTCTTGTATCTTTTGTAGCTCTTTTTTTGTGGCTATGGTTCCAATACCTAGAAAGTTCAAACATCTAGTTTGGAGGCAGTAGAAATTTAATGAGATTGTGATTCTGTCTTATTTATTTTTGCTCTTATGTTTCTAAATTTTTAGATAGTTAATAATACAACTACTGAGTGTTGCAGTTATTCATGTCTTATTATGTGCAAATGTTTTTTATTTCCTTAGATGTTTCTGATATATCCATAAGTCAGAGAATGTGTTTGCATCTGCTGATTTTAATTTTTAAATTATAATTCCCATTAAAACCTAGCTGACTTAGATGTTTAGAATAGGATATTTCAATTTCTAATTTTTTTCTTTATGCTAATGAGGCTCGATTTTGCTAATCTAAGCTCTTGTTTGCAACTCACAGGCTGCTGGAGTTGAGTTTCCCCCCAGAGCAGAGAACAGTGTGCCGCTCTTTACTCCTCCCCAAACACAGCCAATAGTTCATGCACCTTCAACATATGAAGATGCTGCAATTCAGGCCTCACTACAGTCTGATGCTTCTGGCCTCAGGTAGAATTTGAACTATTTGATAACCATAAACAGTTTGGTGAAAGCTACTTTTTCTTTCCCAATTTTTTTCTTGCATGGATAGGTGCTGGATTTTCTTGTTGTTGGAATTTTCCATTTGCACTTTGGGACTGTGCGGGTACTTTAAAAAGTGGAAACTTATGTGTTTCAAAAATAAGTATCGGAGAATGTATTTTTTAACTGATAATTTTTTGAGAAAAAGAGGTAATACAGTCACGGAAAAATTATTTGCATGCATCTGCAAAACAAAATTTTAACCTGGATACTTTTCATCTTCATGTTGTAACAATTGATTACTGGGTTTCTTGCAATTTAGATAAATTATGGCTATAGGCTTTTGCAATCTCAACCTACCTGCCAAACTTCTGATTACTCGGTCTGTGTTGAATGAGAACACTACAACTCAAGTAGGAAGATGTTTGTGGTTGATCCATTAATGCTATGTAGATTGGTGGTAAGATCCTAAGTATATGGTTGCATTATTGGACAATAGTTAATGTAAATAAGTGACAATAAGCATGTGGAGTCTAAATTCACACTGCATGTTTGAAGTATCTTTTTCCCTGACAGAAATCTGATTTTGTAATTTCATCCTGCATAGTGGAAGTGGTTCACCTCTCACAGTCAATGTTTTTAGTTGGGGCATTCTGGCATTTCTTGATCGATAGTTGGTAATTACTTGTAGATCTTACAGAAGAAATTTTCTATTTTCAGCTTGTCGGAGATTCAAAATGCTAGGGGACTGGCTGATGTGTTGATGGAAATGCTTAGTGCCTTGGATGCTAAGAACCCTGAGGTAACTTTTATTTTATTTTCATCCAGATGTATGTCATGCTTATTTGTTTTCTAGCCTTTCTATTCAATGATGCATCTATATGCTTTCATATCAAATTGCATTTATTCCATTTTATATTTATATTTAAGTGTCATCAAATGTTTTAAGTGCAACGATAGGCAATGACTGGTGTACCATGTAATTTTATTTCAGTAGAAAGATACAGGCTTCTGCATACATAATTAGACATTTTGATTTCTTGCTTTTGCATTGTATACCTGATATTTCTTAATCAGTCCTGTTGGTTAAATTCAATGCTTCAAAGTTTTGTTTAAGGTGGTGTTTGTTAAAACTAATGCAGAAAAAACAGGAGCTAAATAATTCACCTGTTGTAACGAAACTGAATCAGTAACTGCCCAATTTTCTAAAACTGTAAATGCAATTCCTTGCTATTTAAAAATCAATTGTAAGTATTAATGATTATTTTAGGCAGTGGGGTTGGTGATGTGGTGCTTGTGGCAGTGGTAACTGTAGCAGAGTTGGTGCTATTGGTATATGATAACTGCCAGTGACCATTCTGATGTTTAGAAGGGGAAAAAAAAAGTAGATATTTTCTGAAACCATTATCTAAAACATTTTACTTTTAAGGGATTCATTTGGACCAAGTGCTGGAAAATTTAATCAAAGTTCATAATTTTTGTTGGCAAATACCTCATCACTGGTTTTGGCATGAACTGGGACCTCGGTTTCCATTAATTATTTTTCTACGCAAGGTTACTTTGCTGATGGAAAAAGTTAGGAGTTTAAGAAAACAAAAAAGAATAGCTACATGAGTTACTTCTTTTGCTTTTAAGTTAGTTATGTTCTCTTAGAAATTCTCTTAACTGAGACGATATGAAGTTCAGGAGTTCTGTGCTATAATCTCTTGACAAAAAATCTCATTCATAGGTAAAAGCCCTCATTGAACTGTTACATTGGTGTAGTTCCTGGCTGATGCAGAAGTTGCACATAGGTGGAGTTCCTCATTGAAGCTTCTTATGTATCATTGTTAAAAAGAATGTGCTCTGAGTGATGCATCAATTGTTTCAGATTTCTTATATTTATGCATGTGATTGCAGGGTGTCAAAGATGAAGTGATTGTTGATCTTGTTGATCAGTGCCGTTCTTACCAACAGCGAGTCATGTTTCTTGTGAATAATACAGTGTAAGAATTGCACTATCATATATTCTTTCTTCTTTTCCTTCTCTCTCCGTTATCATTGATGATATTGATAAAGGTGGTGCTTTTCTTTCAGAGATGAGGAGCTTCTTTGTCAGGGATTGGCATTAAATGATGCCTTACAGCGTGTGCTTCGTCGGCATGACGATATTGCAAAAGGAAACCTTCCAGCCACAGAAAAGGAGGTGGACAATCCAGTTGTACCTCTTGTTAATTTTAACCATGAAGATGAGGATTCTGAAGATGATTTTGCCCAGCTGGCTCACAGGTGATTATCTTTTCTCTTTCTTTCTTTCCTCCTATCATTAGCAGTAGCTGTTTTGCTTATTCTTATGTAAGTGAGCTATTCTTGCTATGTGCTGCAAGTAGCTTTGCTCAGCAATTGAAGATATGTAACTGGCAGAGAGCAGAAAGTAAAAGATACATGTGAATTTGGCTAATCATGCATCTTGTAATATAATGTCCATCTGCATTTGAGAAGTGTGTTAAGAGGTCATATGTTCGTCGTATTATTGAAAAGTTTGGGCTTTCAGAAGCTATTTAACTTCCAAATGGAAAAATGAAGACCCATTCTAACATGTTGTAATCATCACTGCAGGTCTTCAAGAGAAAGTTCACAAGTACAGGGCAGGAAACCAGTCAGTGGTAGGACTGAACTAGCACGACACAGTCCCCTGCTTCCTCCTCCTCCTGCGCCGAGGAAGCCAGTCAGTGCGGGAGCTGGAATGATTGATTATCTTAGTGGTGACACTTATAACTCTGAAGAATCTCCTCAGAAGTCGGAGCCCACACCCTTTACAATTCCAGTTCATTCGAACTCAAACTCCTCACCTACATATTCTCCAACTTTATCCTCCTCGTCTCCTCCTTCCCATGGTGTAAACTCATCACCTTTGTTCACTGGGCACCCTGTATATGATGAACCAGCTCCTTTAAGCAAATCAGCTGATGGGCTGCCTCCAGCTCCTTGGGACGCACCAATTACTAGATCTCTTCCACCCCCACCTTCCAAGTATAATCAGAGACAGCAATTCTTTGAGCAAAAACAGGGTTACTCTAGCAATGCTTCTCAGTCAAGTAGTGGCTCTGGTTCTTCTTATGATAGTTTAGTTGGGGAAACCCAGAATCTTTCGCTTAATTCATCTACCCCTACCAAACAAGCGAAACCAGAAGATGCTCTGTTCAAAGATCTTGTTGATTTTGCAAAAGCCAAGTCATCTTCTCCGTCAAAACCCAATAGATCATTTTAGTCACTGTAGTTTATCCGTGTTGGTACAGCTTTTGAATACTTTTAGGTCATCAGGTTTTGCATCGGACTATGAGATTGATTGTCGGTTAATAAATGTCGGTTTTATGGCTTGTCTATGCTGTGTGGCAGAGGTTTATGTCGAGATGAACTGCTTATTGGGATTTTAAAATAGTACATACATATCTTGGCATGTGGGTTGTATAATATTTGCTTCTGTTCCATCTAGAATGAACTCATATTTGTTTTGTTGTTTTCTTTTCCTTTCTGTATAGACATGCATGGCATTTAATCCATTTTCTTTCCCCTCTTGGGTTTGTCATCTTCTAGTTATCTCTCTCTCTCTCTCTCTGAGCGCTAATTATTTCGAACGCTCTTAAGATTTAAGGAATTCTGGAGGCTTCAGCATATTAAATCACATTCTCTCGCATGGAAGACTGCAATTATCAGTATATAATTCAATAGGGGGACTAATGAAGGTTTTTGCAGCAGATGATTAATGAAAGATTGGCTGCAAGTGAACCATGTTGGAGCAAAAACTTCACTGTGTCACCACTTTTTCTCAAGTAGATATAGAACACGGAATGGTTTAGTCTCGTTGTTAAAATTTGAAGTTTTTAATTACTAGCGTCACGTTTGGTTCATGGAATGAAATAGTGTGGAATATATAGAATTGTAATTTTTAAGGAATAGAATAAATATTTCCAGAATAATAATTCCTAAATAATTATTATTTCATGTTTTGGTTCATAAGTCTAGATTAATTTTTTTTGAATAAAATTATAATTTAATATGATATATATTAATAAGTATAGTGTTGATAGATGAGTGAGTAGTGATAAATAAATAATAATGGTGGTAATAGGTAGGTGGTGGTGGTGCATGAGTAGTAGTGGTGGTGGTGGTGGATGAATGGTAGTGGAGGTGGTATTATTTGAAGTGTGAAATAAATATTCTTTACTTTATCATATAATGAGTATTTCATGAAATTGAAGAATGAAAATTCCATAGAATAATTATTTGATTAAATTTGAATTAAAGCATGAAATAACTATTTTATATGGAATAACTATTCTATTTATTGCCTATTATATGAACCAAATATGGCATAGGTCATGGTGATTTTCAGTTACTGATTTTCTTTATATATATATATATATTTCCACGATATGCATCCCGTTGTCACTTTTGATCTCTTTTGTTCTTAGCATAAATTGCCTTTTTGTCAGCTTGCTGAGAGAGAATGCACGGACAATTTCGAGCTTCACCTGGGACAATATCACTATTGAAATTTATATATATGCAGAGTAAATTGAGTAGTATAATGTATTTTAGTTAAGAAAATACAAAGGAACTGATGCAAAAAAAATTATAATCTGGCCAGACTTTGCATGATTTTCAAATTTTTAATTTATTTGGGGTCGGATTACGTGCATGTGTCGTGAACTCAAAATCAAGACTTCCGAGATCATGTACATATAATAGTAATAATCATGCAAGGCCATTGCCAGATTTAGAAAATGTTTTATAATGATCAACAGATTAATGCATGCAATTCATAATATAAATGATGGTGGCGGCTATCAGGAACCTCCAGATTTGCAAACAAGAAGACGACCAATCTTTCGTGCAGAGATGAAGAGGCCATGAAAGAGGCTGCGAAATATCTTCCTCTTGATGCTTCCTGCCATTTGCTTCTTCTCGATCCTTAAGTATATGTCTAGCTTAAATATTTAGCAAGAATTTCAATGGAGTTCATTAATGCCTAGTTACGTATTGGAAGAGTGAAAGTAAGCAGCTCACTTATATAGGACAGCTGATGAAGCATTTGAAGCATACATATATATATATATATATATATATATATAATTTTTAATTAACATATTAATCCCCTATATGTATTCATATTCTAGTAAAAGATTACATGTTTTTGTCAATGTCGCACTTCTTAGTCGTCACTAATCACTAAGAATTCTTAACTCCAAACTTCTCAGTCTTTTCATTAACTTGAAAATGATGATGGAATACCAATTTTTGAATATTTCTTTGTTTGAAACAAAGTTAACCTTTACTATAATTACAAGACAAATTAAAAAAAAAAAATTGCAGATTTTAGTCCCTGAACTTTGATGTTTTTTTCCCTCTACTTCTATGTTTAAAAGGGTCTCTAACAATTATTTGGATACATATTAATATATAGGTCCTTAGGTTGGAAAATTAATAAAATAACAATATTTTTTTTGTTGGATTGAAATTAAAGGACAATGCTTTTTGATTAATAAATTTAAGAATACTTCAAATCCTAACATTTCACTCGTATCTACCGTGAAACTAATTTTACGGCTGATTTTATTGTCAATGAAACTCATTATTTTGACTTAGAATGTTATGTTCTTCTCCATTTAGTATTTCTTTATGAGTTGTGTTCACCTCTTTGTAAATTTTTTTTAACTTATTTTAGTTGAAATCAAATTTAAAGTGAGATAAAAATTGTCATGAGATTCCACTCAATCCATTCCAACATTCAATGAATCGGTACATTCTCTAAACGAACTCTTAGTATGAATATGCAAATATACTTCCAAATGAAAAATTGCAAACTCTAAAAGTTTTCTCCTCTTCTAATTAAAGTTTTTAATCTAGGGTCATGTGGAAAAGGATTGGATTTAATTTAATTTTAAACTTTCTTATACATATACAAATACAGTCAAGATGGGTAGAAGCATTGTTGGCATTAGGCAACTTTATTATGAGACTCGCACAGGAGATCAAATACTTAAGTAGACTTATCAATGTAGACTATATACAATACTATATATATATATATATATATATATATAATTATATGAATTTATGGATGATGTGATAGATTAAATGTAGAGAAATTATTATTTACCTTTATAGTTTGATATAATACACCAGTACTCTTGAACTTTGAAAATTATACGATTTACCTCCTCTATTTTATCTCCATTATACCATGTAGTCCTTTTATTAAATTTTAAAGTATTGACTGTTAGTTAGAAAGAACATTTTATTCTGATCAAGAAGATATTAGTATAATATATCAAATTTCAAGAGGTATTAGTACAATAAATCAAACTTGCAGAGGATACTAAAGCAATATATCAAATTATAGGGGATAAATAGTAATTTTCTTTTTGTCATTTCATTACAATCTAATATTTTTTTTTAACAAAAAATCTAATTGAATGATATATCAGTAGATTATAATAAAATACATGGGACAAATAATATAATTTTTAAATATCAGAAAATATTAATACATTATATCAAACTATAGAAAATAAATAATAATTTTCTTTCAATTGCACTAGCCAAGTGCTCTCTTGTGCTGCCATTATCGATGCACGATATTCTGCTTCTGTTGTTGAGAGTGACACTATTAGTTGCCTTTTACTGCACCAAGTAACAAGTAATAGCTCTTGAACTCATACTAAATACATACCAGTAGTTGATCTTTGTGTGTCATAATCAACATCACAATATCTCTCCAACTTGCAAGTCATTCCATTTTAGTAGAATAAGCCGAGATTAAGTGTTCCTTTTGTATGCCTCATAATTTGTAGGCCTTTTCGGACTTTGCATAAACTGATTGACAACTTATATTGCAAATGCAATGTCAGGTCCTGTAAGTGTCATATAGATTAAACTGCCAACTATTTGTTGATACATCGTTATATTCTCCAAATCTTTACCTTTTGTCATACTCAATTTTGAGTTCTCCTTTATTGGTAGAGCAAGAGATTTGCACTCAAGCATTCCACACTTGATGATCAAGCTAAATTAGTGATGAACTTTAACATAATCTTCAATATAAATACGTATATTATATTTTTCTTATTTACTTCAGTTTTTAATAATTGATTTGTGATGAGGGGGAATTTTTAATAAGAAAGTACTGTAATAACCAATTAGGAATCTGCTTAATTAAAAACTCAGTGTATCATACAAGGACAAAACATGTAAAGGTACAATATTAGTTCGTAAGAGAAAAGTCTTTAAAAGAAAAGATCAAGATTACTCAGATGAAGATAGAATATCAAGATCAAGTTGTAGATATCATCACAAAAGGACTCAACCGTGAGAAGCTAAAAAAGTTTTGAAAGTTATTCTGCATGGCTTCAAGGAAGAAGATTAAAGAGAAAATTAGTGATAAGAGGGAGTATTAAAGTTGATCACTAATTTAGCTTGATTGGCCCAACAATTAACTAAATACAAGCCTAAATTAAATTAAATATGTGAAAATTATGAAGATTAATGCAAGGAAGTTTCTAAGCTTGGTGGCCAAGCATACTTATTGCCCAAGCATATTTTGGGCAACTTGGGCAAGCAATCTCAATGTATAAATAGAACACTTGTAACTTTAGTTAATCATAAGTGGTAGAGAAATTGAGTGGCAGTATAAAGAGCAAATAGCAAATAGTAAATAGTAGAATATATAAAAGAATGAGGTAAATTTCACCAACGGTATTTTAAGTGTATAAATTGTAACAATTCAGCTTTTTAAAAATTATTTTAGTTATAAAATAAAAGTTAAGATAATTTTATATTATAAATAATTTTTTTAAATACTTAATTGATACAATATATATAGTTAAAGCATAATCGGTAAAATTCATCCTAAAAGAATAAGTAGTGAATTGTAGCGGTAAGTTATATTAGTGAAGTATAATTTTATTAGTAGAAATATTTTTTCTTTTTAGAATTCACTTTACAAATTATCTCTTTCCTATTTGCTAAACTATTATTATCAAATTTGGGCTCTATACTCAACATATTACCTATACAAGTAGAGATTTTAGTTAAAGGTTGAAAAATGTAGTAGTTAACCCACAAGGCCCGCAACGAAATTCAGTGGTTCCAGAGAAAAAAAAATGTAAAATAGCTAAAGGTAAAAAATAAAAAATTACAATGAAAAAATTAAAAGAAAAAAAAAACTCCAGTATTTGCTTAAAAAGGTTCGATTAATTGGTTTTACTGTAAAAAGGTTTACTTTATTTATTAATTTTATTCTTTTAAAAAATCACACAGTAAAAAATATATGTTACATATATTTATAGGGTAAAATATTTCTTTTTATCAAAGTTTTTGTATGTATATTAAATTGATATCGAAATTTTATTTTGTATTAAATTAGTAGCAAAATTTTAAAGTTGAATTTCATATTATAGTATACAAAATTTTTTTAGCATCTATATCAATAAATCTAACAGCCACATCAGTAAATTCGTGTCTACATCAGAAAATCTGGTATCCATATCAGTATAAATCAACTGGAAAAAGTATTTGGTACCATAATCTGAAACTAATTCCAAACTTTTAATACCAATTTGATATAAAAATAAATTTTTGATGCTAATTTAATATATATGTAAAAATTTTAGTACTGTTAATTCATTTTACTCCTATATTTATAGTACAAGTTTGCTATATTAATTTTACTCATAATTATTAAATATACGTTAAAAAAGTATATGACAAATGTATAATATTTATATATAGAATATATATTTTATATATCTGTATAATATAATCTTTAATAAATATAAATATCTTAATTCTGAATTTTTTTCACACACACACACATATATATATATATATCCCAAAACAACATATGGAGTGTGCATATTCTATTAATCAAATAATTTGAAGACAAAATTAAAGAAAAACAATATTTTCTGAGAACTTTTCTTATGAAACCTCAAATTCTTAGTTATTTGTTTCAATAAGAAAATTTTCATGATTATTTTTTTTATTATTACATATATTTTATTATTTTATTATTGTAATAAAAGTTATTATATTAAAACATAAAATAGTATATGTTCAATATTTATGTGTATACGAAAAATATATGAAAAAAGATATATTAAATGAATAAATAAAGCAAAAAAAAGTAAAGATATTTCATTAATTGGCCAATGACATTGATTGTATATATGACAAGTCAGTTACATCAAATAATACGTCAGTTAGGTTCAAAATGTGATTATGTGAGACCGATACTATATTTGTTACAAAATTATAAGTTTTTATAATTTAAAATAAATTTTTGTAGAACGAGATATAATTGTGAAAATTTTGAAAGTCTATAGTTTTTTTTTTTTTGTAATTTTCTCTAAACAAAATGTCAAATCTACCTTTTTTTTTTATCTTAAAAAATACTAAAAAAATATCAAAAAAATTTTAGTTTTATCAACTTGTTACAAAAATATCAAATTTGTTATTGTTTTTTAATATTGTATTTTTTAAATTAACAAAATATTAAATTTATCAAAAAATAAATAAAGGTATTTTTTATATTTTTTAATTGACTAACAAAATATTCTAGTTGACTAGCAGAATATTTTATTCAAAAATAATAAATAGTCTTTTTAGTTATTAGAACAAAAAATGAAAAATTTCATAATGTATTTCAAAAAATAAAGAGTCTAACTCGTGTATTCAACCAAATATTAGGGATATATTAGTAATTTACTCTATATTTTTTAAATATGAAACTTATAACATTAAAAATTAGGAGCCGAGCTTCTCCTTGGTCTTGGGTTCGAGACCATAAAAAACCAAAAAATTGAAATAAAATTTCACCAAAAAAGATAAAAAAAAAAAGGAAAAAAAGTAATATAAAGATCGATATTTAGAATTTTTCTATTTTTTGTTTATCTCAATTCAGAACAATAATATTATTTCTTGTATGATGGAGAGCGATATTGACTCTTGTCCTTCTCAACAAAGACTGAGCGCAATCTCCGGGTAACTAACATTAGTGGCTCCTGAATTTTGATATTTGTAATAATTTGGTCTTTTAAATTTAGTTTATAATGTTAAAATACCAAAATTTACTATAAATATAATTTAAAAATCCTTTTAGCATATTGCAAGTAAAAATATTATTTGGAAATTATGTGACATTTATATTATATATATATATATATAATACTTATTTATGTTTTTAACATATTTGATTTCTAAGAAATAATAAATTAAAAATATAATATTTATTTATAAACAAAAAATATTTTAACATTAAATTTTAATAAAATCAGAGATTGGGCTTAGATCGAAGATAGTGATTTCCGTCCTTATATGGTAAGGGAACAGGGACCAAAAATTTTTGCCTTTAGAAAATGGGATGAGATAGGAGACGAGATTGTATTTTTGAGATAGGGGACGTAAATGGTAAAATTCGCATTGAATCCGCTCAATTATCACTCTTAAAAATAACTGCTGTTGAAAAATATATGCACCGAAATTTAATACCAAAATGTGAAAAATAGACAGGAGCAAGAAATTTTTGGATTTTGCATGGATGTATGCCGTACATATCGACTTAACTCAGCTTAAAATTTTTAGTAATTAAAACAAAAAAAATAAAAAGGCCAATTATTTAATAAAAATAAACCGCTCCTTACAATCTACAGTACATTCTAATTTTCTGCAAAAAGTATTCCATTATGAAATAAAGTCTAGTTTTAATAATCCAGACTTTCATTCAAAAAAAAAAAAGTCTAATTCTAATAATCTGACTTTCGTTAAAACATTGATAAAACGCAGAATTCGATAAACAAATAAGTATCCACTGCACGAATTATCTTGCACATAGCATACACAAAAAATTTTTTATCACATCGACAATATCGTTAATATAGATCGAAATCGACAAGCTGTCCACTTAAGAAAAGATGGCACATAAATTAATTTGCCGGCTAATATGTCATTCATGGAAATTTATTAATGGCCTGCAATCTATCTGCCTGTTTGCTACCTAAACTTGTTGATATGATTTAGGTTAATGTTAATTAGTACATTAATTCCACTTAAGAAAAGATGGCACATAAAAACTAGTAGTCTATATATCCTGCTGGTAAAAACATATATATAATTATTTATTTTGTAGATAATTTTTTTAATGAAGTCTGTGAACATTGATTTACTTATATTTTTATTTTATGAGAATACAAAAAATATTTTAATGCATGATATGTTTCATATTGTATTGTCTCTATAAGGTTTTTGAATTTTAATAGTCATGACGTTCATTGCATTAATTTGAACGTTTCATTTTTTCAGTATTAATTTTGGAAGAAAAGTAAAAATGTCACAAAAAAAAAAACCAATATTGTTTAAATTTTTTCTAATTCAATGAATGCAAAATTAAATATTTCTAAAATTGTAAAAAAGGCAATGGACTAGCTTAAAATGCATTCATGAAATAGAAAAATAATAAGCAAATAAAAAAATGAAAAGAAAAAAGAAGAGAAGATTTAATTTGAAATATTCATGTCTTATATAATTGACAAGAAAATATAATTTTCGTATTTTATAAAAATTCAAACACTGATGTATTTTTATAAGAAAATTAATTTAAAGATAGGTATATGATAATTTATTATAAAACTAACTACACTAATTATTATAACAATTTTTTTCTTAAACATAGTTATTAATAATAGAATAGTCATTAATGATAAATACCTAATTATATAACAAACAGATAGGGTTGGTAATCATAGAGTTGAGGTGACTTTGGCCCTTTAATATTTATAAGATAAGAACTAATAAAATTAATTTCATTAAACTTCTTACTAATATATGATATTTATTAGTGAATATAATATTATATAATTTTTTATTATAACTCAACTACTAGTTTAATAATTTAAAAATATAAAAAAAAATCCTAAAAAATCCTTACTATATAACCAAGTTTCATGGTTTCGTCACCAACTCAGTACTCGAGCTTCAGTTTTATCATGAAAAGTCATAAATTTTAGGATTTTATTGGGTTACAGTAGTTTCATGATTTCATTAGTTAAATCAAATCAAGCACGGAATACTATCCTATAAGAAAAATAATTCTAACATTATTCCATTTAAATTTTATAATTTTTATATTAAAACATATTATTAAACCGTTTCATAAATGAGTGTATATGATGAAGCAAATAAATAAAACTCTTTTTTATAAACAGGAATAAATAAAACTCTCTTTTGCAGCCTTTTTTTTTTAACAAAAATTATCCTAATGAATTCAAAATTTCACAATCCTAATTCTTTTTTTTTTTTTGAAAGGGAATTCCTAATTATTATGACATTGCAAATACTAGTAAACTTATTTTCTAGCCATAATTTTATTACAGTGACTATATAGTTAATTTTGAATTTTTTTTCTTTTGAACACTGTTTCTTGATTTTCGAATCAACCAATCTAACGAAGTTGCTTTTGAATCAAATGCAAATGTTGTGATTCAAGCAAATATATTAATAAATTAGTTGAATTAATAGGCTCAAATGTCAATTCACCAAAAAGAAAAGGGGCTCAAATATACTTTAAAGCTCAAGACAAAACTGAAAAGTGGCCTACCTGTGATAGGCTAAATAATTTTTGCCAGCGACTGATGAAGTTAATAGGTTGACTAATTTATCGATGATTTCAATTTTTTTTTTTAAACTATAGTTATATTCATCTGTTTTACTGAGAGATTAATTTTATTTGTAATTTAGTCATAATCAAAATTTTGGATCCTTTTTAGGAAAGGATTGTATTATTTAATGAAATTCGAATATTAGAGCTCTCCTCGACCAACAAAACTGGCTCTACGTTCCATGTAACATTTCTAGTCTTCTGTTCGATGAAAATTATGATCATTGCTATAAAAAAAAAAAACATTTGCTATTCTACAACCTAAATCCACAAGCAAAAGTTGTCTAGAATAACAAAAGCAGCAGGAATTCCCTTTTTCTCGGGAAGTGGACAATTGACACTATAGTATATTGCCCATTGTGCGAGCGGTCCATCTTCTTCCTGGAAACTCATAGCTGAGTGCATGCAGTATTATATCTTCTTCTTTTAGTAACCACTTCTCACTAGCAAACAACATTCCTCAAAGAAGTTGTGTTCATGGATTTGTGGAAGCTCTGTTTGCATCTTGGGTTGGTTGGTGTGCTATCATTTCTGATTGTAAAAGCAGCAGCAGCAGCTGAAGCCATTCATCCTAGTTGCCGTACTCAATGTGGTGCTGTATCCATCCCATATCCATTCGGTGAACAAGGCTGTTACTTTAATTCAGAGTTTCTCATCACCTGCGATGATAGTTTCAATCCTCCGCAAGCATTTTTGACGGATTCTAATATTAAGGTCACTAATATCAGTACAAACGGCGAAATAGAAATCATGCTTCAAACAGCAGCAGTTTGCTACGATGCGTCAGGCAAGAACACCGACTATATAAATCCAACCTGGATGACTCTGTCCCAATTCAAAATTTCCAAATCCCGAAACAAGTTTACAGTCGTTGGATGTGATAGTTATGCATACTTGCTGGGTTATCGATATGGTAAATTTTACTCTGCCGGTTGTATGTCTTCTTGTGCCGATCCCGAATTTGTAGATTATACATCATGCTCGGGAAGTGGCTGTTGCCAAATAGAAATTCCTGAGGGGCTGTACAATATAAATGTCACCGCTTATAGCTTCAACAATACAGATGTGTCGGATTACAGCCCCTGTACATTTGCTTTCATTGTGGAAGAAACAAAATTCAATTTTTCCAATGGTTATCTCAAAGAAATCCCACAAGAATTGCCATTGGTGCTGGATTGGACTATTGAGAACAGCAAGCTCGACGCCTGTAAGGATCACGCTATCCGTTATTATCCAGGAAACCACACTCTGGGTTATCTTTGCAGATGTCAAGAGGGTTATTCCGGGAATCCGTATCTTGGTTGCCATGGTACGTATATATGTCGATTTATACATTTAGTTATCAATTTAAGCACCAACAACAAAATGAAGTTGAAATAAACTGAACCAGATTCAATTAATAATCATTCTGTTGCTTTCATTAATTTTTCTTTTCTCTCCAGATATCGACGAATGCGACAATGAAAATTTGAATAACTGCACAGATACAAGTATATGCAATAACTTGAGTGGAAGTTATAATTGCTCTTGTCCGGTGGGTTATCACGGTGATGGAAGAAAAGGTGGAGTAGGTTGCATACCCGACGCAAAGAAAAACAAAGACAATATTCTACTTTCCAAGATCTTGATTGGTAACTTTTTTTTCCTTTAATGTATATCGTTCTTCTTTGTCCAGTTCAATAATTTACTCCTTGAACAATGATCTAAGTTGCTTTAATTATTTATAGGTGTTGGCATAGGCTTTATATTGTTGGTTTTTACTAGCTCCCGGCTTTACATTTTTAACAAGAAGAGAGAGCTTCTAAAGCTTAAAAAGAAGTTTTTTAGGCAAAATGGTGGAATTATGTTACAGCAGAAACTCTCCAGACAAGAAGGAACATCTATTACAGCAAAAATATTTACAGCAGAGGAGTTGAAGAAAGCCGCCAATAACTACGATGACAGTAGAATCATCGGCAGAGGAGGTTTCGGCACTGTTTATAAAGGAATTTTAACGGATAAAAATAAAACAGAAGTTGCTATCAAGAAGTCAATAAAAGTAGATGAAACCCAAATCGAGCAATTTACCAATGAAGTGATTGTGTTGTCTCAAATCAACCATAGAAATGTAGTAAGACTACTGGGTTGTTGTTTAGAGACAGAAGTCCCTCTACTAGTTTACGAATTCATCAACAATGGTACTCTCTGCAACCACATACACGATGAAACTAATGCCTCGAATTTGAGTTGGCCCATTCGCCTAAGGATAGCCGCAGAAGCGGCAGGAGCGCTATCGCATTTGCATTCTGAAGCTGTTGTACCCATCATTCACAGAGATATAAAGACTGCAAACATACTCTTAGATGATAAGTACACGACTAAAGTGTCTGATTTTGGGGCATCACGATTGGTTCCGCTAGATGAGATGCAGTTAACTACGATTGTGCAAGGAACTTTGGGATATTTAGACCCAGAATATATGCGCACAAGTCAACTCACAGAGAAGAGTGATGTATACAGCTTTGGAGTTGTTCTTGTTGAGCTACTAACTCGTGAAATGCCTCTTTCATTTTCCAGGGCGGAGCCCAACAGAAATTTAGCCATGTATTTTCTGTCTTCATTGAAGAGAGGATGCTTTTATGATATTGTGGATAAGAATATTGTGAATGAGGAGAACGAGATGCAGATAATGGAAGTGGCTCAGCTAGCAAAGAGGTGTTTAAGTTTGAAAGGGGAAGAGAGGCCTTCTATGAAGGAAGTAGCAATGGAATTACATGGTCTACAACGAGAAATGCATTCATGGGTTCGACAACATTCAGAAGAAACAGAGCACTTGCTCAGGGAACAATATTGCAATGTTGCTTTTAGTTATGTAGAAGCTCACACATCATCCAGTTCTGGGTATGACAGCATCAAGGATCATCTAATCTTACCAGTTAGTGATGGTAGATGATCTAATCTGCCTTGGTATCCACTATAAGCTTTTTGCAACCATGTGAACCGGAAGCCAGCAACCGTCTTCGATATATTCCCATCATTTTCGTTTGTTTTGTTAGAAATCATGCAATAGTTCTTATAAAATTTGCTAAGCTTTTAGTCAAGAATAAACATAATTGTGATTTTACATAATTAATATAGTGTTGGAACGACCTCTTCAAAAATTAGAAAGCATAATTGTTGGAATTTATGCTTGTATTGCCCCAAGGGTTATAAGGGCGACGGCAGAAAAGTGAACTGGTTGCATTCGTGATCAAACATCACAAAGGCTCACCGTCGTAAGTCCTAGCATCTTGATCTCCGAAGAAATTTCCAATTTAGTTTGCTAAACAGTTGTATTAAGAAAACAAAACAACAGAAACTCAAATTGTTGAACATACCCATGTCAAGAATACCTCCCATTTGCCATAACATGCACAAATCTTCTCCGGCATATAAACGAACACCTGACCTGCAAACTCCTACATTTACATAACACATAAATTTCTCTGCAAATTAATATATGTTTGGATTTAAACTAGAAATGCCATGTAAACCAGTAATATATGTTTGGAGCTGTTAAATTGCTCAATATGCAGGAGTTGGCATAGGCTTATTAGTCGTTCCTGGCTCTACTTGGTTTGAATGCAAAGAAAGCTCATCAAGCTAGGAGAAAAGTTGTTTCGGCAAAACGGTGACGTTATGTTAGAAAAGTTTTTTTTTTTGTTTTGGTTATAATAAAATTAAAACTTAAATTCAAAATATGAAAATAATCATAGATTTAATTAGGTTTTCTATCGATTCAAATAAGTGACGGTTTCAGAAATATTATATAATGGAGTATATATATATAATATAAATTTCAATTATAAAAAATACACACACGATAATTAAAAAAATTCTTTTGTAAGAGTTCTCAATAAATTTTTATATTTCGAAAATAATATACAATTGCATACTAACGCTGCTAAATACATCTTTTTCAATATATATTATAAAACAAGCATTCAGCCACTTATCACTTATTTTCATTGCAAGAAAATTATTTAGCGATGGACAAAATTAGTCATTAATATCCGTTACAATTTTAAATTTTTCTTGTAGTGTTGTTTCGAAAATCACTCTTTGTCAATCTCTTTTGGATGATGACTTTCAATTTGTTATCATTGTTCAATATTAGCTGGAATAGCATTCAAGTCAATTCTCTTCTTTTTTTTTTTATTATATTGAAGAAGTTTCTATTGTTGTGATTTTATAATCAATATTATCGTCTTTAATATATAGTTATTCGTTTGCCAAGTCAGATGATCGAGAAACTTTTGGAACATTATATTCATTTATATAAAAAGTTTGTTTTTGTATAATATCACAATATAGTTCAATGATAAAAAAAAAAATTATATAAATAGCAACATCAAAATATAATAGAGAAGAAAATATAAAATAAATATAAAAAGAAGAAATAGGAATAGTCAAAACACAAATAGAAAAAACGAGCTAAAATCAAAATATAATACAAGAAAGGAAAACATTAAAAAGATGAAAAAAGAAGAAATAGGAATAATCGAAACAAAGTTAGAGAAGAAAGAGTTAAAAAATTAATATTGACATTATACAGTTATTGCTTTTTTTATTCAAGAACTTCTTTTAAATCTAAAACCTCATAATTTTTTTTTAAATTAAATTTTTAATCAGCATCTATTTTCATATGAACAAGTAAGAAAAAAAAATTATTTTTATTAATTTTATTGGAGTCTATTTCATTTCTTATTAGGGTCATATTTATTATTATAGATTTTGAAAAAATTATGAGGTCGTTGAACCCACGAGATAAAGAGTGGGGTGGTGCATCCACCCCTGATTCAAACAAAAATTAAAACCCAAAATTATTATCATAATTTTTTAAAAATATTTTTCCACCTCAATGCTATAATTTCAACACTATTATCGAAAATGATTGAGAGAGTATAAGACTTCAATTCCAGGCATTGGTTTCAACTACAAAGCAATAAAGATCAGCTGCTGATAAACAAATGAACAAATGTTCAGTTGCACAAGAATTATGATTCAATATTCCAACTTAAAAAAAATGTGTTATTTGCAACTTGAACTTCTGATTTTGATGCCTCGTCGGTAAGCCATTTGGGCGGTTCTGTTATTCATGCAGAGCCTTCCATTGTCGGCGGCTATGAAAACCAGCCTTTGAGGTTATGCTGATCACTATACAAAGAATATCAAAGAAGGAAGGCAAAAAGAGCTTGGAAAATGGATTTTGGTCCTTGCCACTTCCTGGAAGTAGATCCTTCCCTAGTTGCTGTTAGAAATGATTGAACTTGGTCTCCCTGTCTCCCCTGATAAAAAATTATCAATAATGTAAGATCAAATTAAAAAATGAGATGGCCACATGGGGTAGGATTTCTTTTACCTTAGCAGCATCCTTGAGAGGTCCCCAACATTCAAGACGATTGTACTTTGGTGAACTAGAATGGAAATATACCCAAACTAAAGCATCCATTAACTCAGGATTTTCTCTAAAAACTACTGAATCTCCATGCAATACTGCTTCCAGTACCTGTATTGATTATATAATTATGGAAGTGATCATTTTTTATAGTAATTAAGTAAATGGTAAGATATTGAAATGCATAGCAGCAAAGGGTACATTTTAAAGAAACAGTTTACCAGAGGCATTTCCTTTGAGAAAATGTGGTATCGTAACTCGGCAGCAAGGTCTAGAATGAGATTGGGACCGCTGACATAGCAATGGATATGAAGACCCAATTGGCCCTCCAGCTTCTTCCATTCGGCAACCACATCATCTTTGCTATACCACCCTCTCAACTACCATTTTTGTTCATCCATGTATAAGTGGAAACATTGTATTAAGAATACACAAACCCTGGGGCCGATGCAAGTAGAAATTTGTGGGGTCATCCTAACCCTATAAATTTTTCATAAACTATAATAATAGATATAATATTTTAAATATTATAATTTTTTTATTATGTTATTCTTGTAGATTTCTTTTTATAATTGAAATTTATAATATATTTACGGATCCCGCTATCCAAAATTTCTGGAACCGCCGTTGCACAAACCATATGTCATACATTAAATCTAGGAATTGAATGTATACCTGGTCAAGGTGGATGACATTGGAGATGGTTAAGGTCAGGTTTGCGGTTAAGTCACAGTGAGAAAGAATGTAAGTTCTAGGAGTAATTCCAGAATATTTGCTCATATGATCCCCCATTAGAACAACTTTCAGCTTTGAAGCTTCAAATCTCGCTGGAGGACCCAACTGTCTAACTGCCTAGTCACACCCAAACAGGCAGTAAGTAGATATCAATAATTTCTCAAAAAATTACTATTTACTCCCTTTAATGTGATATAATACACTAATTCCTCTTTAAATTTTGAAAGATATATTATTAAATTTATTCATATATTTTGACATAATACATTAATATCTCGTTAAGCTTTGAAAATTATACATTTTATCTTACGTAAATTTTGATATATTATATTAGCCATTCTTTGTAAATTTGATGTACTGCACTACTGCCTCGAGCAAAGTAAAATATTTCTTTTTTGTAGTGTATTATTTTTTTTAAATCTCAAAAAATATTAATATATTATAGTATATTATATCAAAATTAGAAAAAATAAATAGAAATTTTTCCTAATTTCTAGGGAAAAATAAACTGGCTAGAAATGCCCTAAAACAATGTCATTTTGCATCATCAGTCCCACTGATTGACTGAGAAGAAAAATGCACCTACTTCAGCATAGCATTTAAAATCCACAGCCACTAATCAATGTTTGAATAGAAAGCTGCTCCACATTAATAAATTAGCAGATACTAAGACAATGTGAGCACATAGATTACAAGAAGAGAGGAAAAATGGAAGAGGAGAATACCTCAGAGAGAAGAGAGTTGAAGGAAGCTCGACAATGGGTAACAGAGGCAATAACAAGAGAAGGTTTGGCTCTATGGAAAAACTTAAACGTGGAGTTGGTGATGAAGATATCCCTGTGAGGTGATAGCAAAAGAGCACAATGACGGGCCATGGAACTTGCATAACCAGTTGTTTCTTTCCTCCTTCTTCTTCATCATCTTTCAATCTTCACCCATTATCGCTCTCTCTCAGCGCTTGAAAGAGAACGAAAGAGCAAAGGGATGTGGAAAATTGAGGCTCATAACAATATTCGTGTGGAGCTCATCAGTCCCACTTCTCCAAAAATCTTTATCAATCAATTCCGTCCACATATTCCTTCTTTCCGATTATTTTAAAATTTTGAAGAAATCCAACGGTTGGTTAGTGCTCATCCTTGCTGTAATTTTAAAATGAAACAAAATTTTCGATTGGTTGTGGTATTATACTTTTGTCACACGTCATCATCACTGATATCTTGTGGATAACGGTGACGTGGCATGACTTGGGTCTATCCTCTAACCATGTTCTAAGCTTCTCTCTTCCTCATGAAGAGACTTTCATTTGGGCATTATAATTACGTTCTCTCTACTTTTTAAAAATATATTAATTATATAAAATTATATAATTTTTAAAATTTATTTATTTTGAAAAATATCAAAAATCTATTTTAGTATTCTTAATTCACTTAGAATTCTCCTTTCAAAAAAAACAAAAAAAGACTTAGAATTCTAACTTCCTATACCTTTTAATTAGAATTTTAATTCTGTCATTGTTCCTTCGTCATGCTTACCAAGCTATTTTGGTAATACTTCTTTGTGGCAATTTAAGTATGTCGAAATTTTTTTTAGCAAAAAAACTTGTATTTAATAACGTTGACAAAATAAAGCTCCAACTCGATATGGTATTAATATAAGCTGATGTGGCTTATTTCTCTTTTATATGTTGTTTTTCTCCTGTTCTATTTATCATTTTCATTTCTCTATCATCATATTCACCATCTCACTTTCTCTCTCATCACTATCTGTCACCTTCCCAAACCATTTTTTCTCCTTCCTCCCGATTTGCAGGTAGTGTTTCATTCATATTGAGAAAACTAGGAATTAATATCCTCTAACTACTGAAATGATGTTGCTGGTTGAGCAAATGGGATCTCCTAGGTAGAACCAACAAAATCAATTAACTCCTTAATAGTTTCCAAATTAACAATGCAATTTCTACAATTTGATGCACCATAAAATCTTTGTGGTGCTCCCATACCTTCAAAATCTTGAATAATCAAATAAATTACATTGGGTTCTACCTGATAAACTTGGGTGAGAAGTTGAAATCTTGCCAAAGTCAAAAAGGTAACAGAAGCCAAAGCCGATTCCTTGAACCAATGAAACCTATAAAATTCGGTTGATAATAAATTTGCAGATAACTCTTTCTAAAAATTAATTTAAAGATAGATGATTGTCCAATCAATTATAAATTTTTATTAATTTTTGTAAATTCAACGATATAGAATCCAACACTTCTTTCTCACACTCAAGCCCGCTGTAGGAGTGCAACACGAATCTATTAATTTTTGTAAACTCACCGATGTGGGATCCAACACTCACCTTTCACATCCAGATCTGCTATGAAAATATAATACAACAAGGATCGTTTAGCCACTGTGGATGTACAACACAGTGGGAAATTATCTGGAGCATAAAAGTATAGCAAGCAGTACTGCTAGTAAATATAATACAACATGAGTCATCTGAAGTATAAAAATACAGCAGACAACACTGTTTATAAACTATAATTCTAATACCACATAAAACTATTGTTCTAATACCATATAAAATTTCGTAAATAATAAACTTAACTCTTTCTAATTAAAGATAGAAAATTATCCAACTAATTATAAACTTCTATTAATTTTTGTAAACCCACAAATGTGGGATCCAACAAAACCATATACTCCGTACTTGTGCCACTACCATTCTCAACACAAAACGGCCAAAGTCATCCGCTCTGGGTCTTCGGCGTACTCTCTGCACCTCCATTTCTCATATTTGAATCCCATGTCAAATATAATTCTCCACCTGGAAAAAGTAGCGGCAAGATCACTTCTTTTCTTTTCTTCTTTATTTCTCAGCCTCCTTCAACCTTATTTTCCCCTTTCAAAACCTAAAATTCATCTTCACTTTACTGTTGAAATCAGAAGCAGTGGCAAGGTCACCAGCTCCACTCCAACAGCAACTGTCAACACCTAGCGCCAGATCCTCCATTAGACGACAGTGATTCTTCACCTAGCAAACCAATATTGTTTTTTATTTTTCACGAAAAATGATCTCCAACAGAGATTTTCACGAAAATTAGTGGATTAGGGATGTGGTTTTAGGGCTTTTTTTTTTTTTTTTTTCCATTTGGGAATTAGGAATAGTATGCCACGAGAGAGAGAGAGAATTATTTGATTCAATATAGGAGAGAAACAAATTACAGTTCAGCATTTTTTAACACCCTTATTTAAAATCATGAATTGGTGAGTTTGTACTCCCAAAACCACCATTTTAATAGCTAGTTAGAAAATGAAAAATTAGGTATCCAACAACTTTATCTGTTTGTCCTATTTTTCAATTTTTTCTTAATATAATACTAGCAAATGGATTTAGAAGGTCGAAAAATTTTGGATTATATAATTTGACTCCGAACCATTGTTTGAGAGCTGATCATAAACAATTTTTTCACTTATTGTACATATAACTAATATATAACATTTTCTGCAGAGATAAATTTAAAAGTACAACATCTCTTATAACTTTATTATATGTAGGTTATATTTACATTATGTGTATAGGTAAATATAACCATATATATAGTCAATATATAGCAAACATATGACACATATGTTGTTTGTTATTATTATTATTAAAAGAAGTGTCAAGGTGAATTATACGATACTTGTATAAAATCATTATATGTATACTATATAAGTTTCTAAGAAAATAACTTAAATTATTTTTACTCTAGTTGTTTCAAACCGGGTTGAATGTTAATTATAGTTAGTTTAGAGTTTGAAAATAGGAAATTAAAGTAGGTATAATTTAAATTAGAAAAAGAATAAAAACTGCAAGTTGAAAATAATACATGCAAATAACATATATATAACACAACTCAAGATGTCACTATTTAATTAAGTAGAGCAATTAAAAGCTTTTATTATTATTATTATTATGTCTCATTTCTCAATAAAAAAAAAAAAAGTTATCGCACCACCCAGAACTTTGTCCAGGTCATTAACAAGCGTTATCCTTTGATTGGCTTGAGTTTGTGGCCATCATAAATCCTTAATGAAATTATGCCTCTTCCTCCTTTTTACTTTGAGATCCCAATTCCTATTTTTGCTCATTCTTCACATTTTATTTCTACTTTTCTATTTTTTTCTCTTCCTCCACTGCAAATGGACTTCCCTCTGTGGCTACGCCCATGACAGTTGGACTCCGGTGCCACAGACTCCATCGCATCTTCTCCTCACTCCGATCATTATGGGTCCCATGACAATCAGCTTTGTCATGCTGGTGGAGATACTGACGTCATCGCCGTCCACTGCTCCACCACTTAATCTGCTCTCATCACTAAATTATCCGAACTCTCTGGTTCGTTTGCTTTCTGCAAATGAAGTTATCAATTAGGAGTGATTAATTGAATAAAGGGAAAGCCGGAAGAAAAAAATGGGGAATTTGAGTAGAAATGAAAGTTAAATATGTAAAAGCCAAAAACACGGAGGGGGGTTTATATCCATGAAAAGATACGGAGGTTTAGAAATGAGGAATTCTATGTCATTTCCTCTATCATAATCGGACTTGCAATTAAATCTCCAATCCAACTCCTTGTATAAAAAAAAATTCTATAAAATCATTTGAATTCTATTGACATTAGAAATTCTAGGAAAATGACTCAAACTAATGGAGGGACGGCACCATTATTGTACCCTATAAAATCATTCATTCCCTTTCAACACTGACAGAGAGAGTAACAATTGTCTATCAATTCTTTAATAGCAGCAGGTCACGCCTGCTACATTAATTATAACAATCTATTGTTTTTTTTATCGGCAAAATTAATCCCTTTGACTTTGTAATATTACCTTATATTTTTTAAACTATAATTCATTGTTGTAACTGTTGATACTTGATAGAGATCTCTATAAAAGAAAATAATAATTAAAATAAAAGAAAATAATAGAAAAAAAAAAGTGGATAGAGAAGGGAAGTGTCGGTGCGATTATACATTTGCAAAAATGAAAAAATCTCAACCAAAAATTGATGTTTTTGGAAATGGAAATGGGTAGCACTACTTTCCCCATCCCAGGCTTTCCGCAAATTCTACGCATCTACCAGCTGTCAAACACGCTTGTTTCTTCTTTTCTTTATAAACCGACCAGAAACACAATTGCAATTTGATTCAGATCTGAACATTTTTATCACATCCAAGTATTCGATCAAGATTTTTCCCCATAATTTTTTTTTTCTATTTATCAAATGGGTACTGGGGAGATATAAATGCTAGAATTTTGATTAGATATGTCTTTAATAACGTAACTGCATTCATTTAATTTAATGATATGCAATTGTAAGCTCTCAATTTTATATAATAATATATAAATTTATATTATTTTTAATATTTATTTAAAAAAAAAAAAAGTATATTTAGAGTCTTAATTTCGTCACTATATATTTTATTTAAAAAGTTTTTAATAAATTTATACACAAGTAATTCTCAATTTTCTGCATATTTAATGTAAAATAAAAAGAGAACAAATTACAAAAAAACTCTATTGAAATTTTAAAAATTATAGTCAGAAACAAAAATTTTAAAAATTGATGGCCTTCAAGTGACAAGAGTATTTATTATTGGGAGGTGAGGTCCTAAGTTCAAGTTATTTTTTCTACACTAGGTGTCATTTTGTATTTATGGCGAAGACAAAAAAATAATTGTTTTCTATTGTGTAGTCCAAATCCGCTATGCCCTTTAAATATGTCTATGAGGTATCATTTCTCCCTAATGCAAAAAAAAAATTACAGTGCACCTCCTCTTCATTGATAAAAATGCTGTTTAAAACAACAATTAGAAAAATTAAAGATTGAATGTACTAAATATCCTGCTGTTATAATGTTGTTATAATGTTGGTAATAAGCAAAAATTCTGAACTTTTATAAAATTTCTAAAAAATTCATACAAAAATATTTTAAATATAAAAAAAATTATATAGTATGTTGTACTATAGTGTTTAAAATTCATAAAGTATTAAATAAATATATATTATCTCAAATGTATACTGTTAATTTTTTAAAAATTTGTTTTTATCTGTAATTTATTAAAACTTCCAAGGAATTTTCAGTAATTTATTAGGAAAAAAAAAGGCCAACATTGTTTTTGTTAAACATTTTTATTTCGGGCCAAATTATAATTTGGTATTTTCCCATAGAATGATCATTCGTTAATTTTTCACTTTCAGCTTACCCCTGATTTGCGTTAGGCTGTCTCAAAAGCCAAAAGTCATACATTTTGTTTTTGACTGTCACACCGACCTTCTTTTTTTTTTTCCAACTTCTATTTTTCTTAATTACCAAAAAAAAAGGATTAATTTACAATTTGTCCCCAATCATTATTGTTTTTTACTTTTCACTTCAATTATTCAACTGTTCTAATTACTTTCCCCTTTGACCCTAGTCTTGTCCAGCTGTTAAACCACAGTAATCTCTTTTTTCAATTATTTCTGCAAATATTTATTTATTTATTTATTTTTAAAAAGGGTTAATTCTGCCATAAAAGGAGCTCCATGCTCAGAAGGAGTCCTCCTAAAGATCTCTCCTTTCTTTATTCCTCAACTCAGGAAGAGGAATAAAGGACCCTTCCACAATTCTCCTGTCTTTCTTCCATCAGATCCATAGTGTAGCAAATCTTCAGTTTAAAACGGTATGTTCTGTTTCCCATTTTCGTTTTTACCAAGTTTCGCACTCCCTGCTTAGTATTCTTAAGTGAGGAACTTAACAAGACGCTAAATTTTCTTGTGAGTTACCCGTTTCTTTACTTTCTGTTTTTGGATCTTTTTGTTATCAGCTCAATGTATGATTTCTTGTTATTGATTTGGCTGTGTGTATGCTGTGTTTGTATATGTTTGGTGATGTAGAATTTTCCTTAGTTCTGCTAACTTCGTCTTATGCTTCAACTAGTGTTTATTTAGTTGAGATTGTTTCCTGGTTTGGTTACTCCAAGTTCAATTTTTCGAAGTTTTTGTTGTTTTCTCTGAAAATGGTATTAACATTCCATCCATACCAAGAGGAGATTACTTTTAACTGTTTGTTGTAACGTTAAGTGGATCTATTTTTGTTTCTGTAATTAGAACTTATGGAAGATGAAAAAGGGTTCTTTGCCATCCTTCAAAAATGAACCTTTTCAATATTTTGAAGTTCTTACTGTTGCGTGCCAGAATTCAGCTGGCACTTCTCGGTTTCCTTACTTCTTCTCCCTTTTTTTTTACTGTTAAGACTTTTGATCTTGTTGCTTATGCTGTGAATTTTATCTAAAAGCTCTGATCTGCTTCTGATCCATGAATTTGCTTGTTTAGATTTGCAAAAATGACATTAGGAGTCAAAGATATGTAAGAATATCTCGTAGATCATTGCATATGATGCTTCGTTGTTGTCATCAATTTTATTAAGGAGAATGTTTAAGTGCCAGAATACAGGCAGATAAAAGTGTTTTAAAATTCCAGCTCAGTAAAAGTATGTTGAAATTGAATGAATATGTTGTTAGAAAGGGAAGATGACATGAAAGTCGCATGATTCTCTTGATCTTAAGGTATGAGTGAACAGAAAACTTTCAGAAGAAAATAGAAAAAAGAAAAATCATTTGCATGAATATTATACTTAAACAACTAAACAATTGCCATACATTGGTTTCCATTTGAATTCCACTGCCTTCTTCACTACTTTTCTCCAGTTTGTTTTTACATTCTGGATTTACAGTTGAATAGAAATTAAGTTGGAGGTTTTCTGAGTTGCTGGTTTTTCCCTGGTACAGATATAGGCCAAGGGCATCTTTATCTTCATAAGCATGGCCATGGGGAAGTACTCCCGAGTTGATGGGAGGAAGTCATCAAGCTATTGTTCAACAGTCGTTTTGGTTGTGTTTGTAGGCCTTTGTTTAGTTGGAGTTTGGATGTTAATGTCATCATCTGTTCCAGTTCAGAATTCAAATTCATCCTCTGAAGAAACTTCAAATGAGGTAAAGCCGACAGTCAGCGAAAATAATTCTAAGCAATTTGAAGACAGTTCAGGTGATTTGCCAGAAGATGCAATGAAAGAAGATGACAATTCTGTTGATTCTCATAGTGACAACCAATCCATTCAGGATGATCAAGGAGTAGAAACAGGTAAGAAAATTGAGGAAAACAAGGATGATAAAGTTGACACAGATGCCAATGATATGAAAATAGAGTCGAAGACTACTGTTGAAGAAAACCAGGATGAGAAGACTGAGTCCCAAGAGAAATCAAAGGAGGAGGCTGATGGTGATGGAAAAACAGGAGATGGGGAAGTTGAACAGATGCCAGAGGACGGTGGTCAAACAAATAAAAGTGAGCAAACAGAATCAGAGGAGGCCTCGAGTGAAACTAAATATGAGTCTGATGAGGAGAAAAAGAATTTAGACACTTCAAAGAGTGCAGATGAAAATAAGCAGGGTGACAAAGATGCTAGTCAGGTGGAGCAAAATGATAGTGAGAATAACATGGAAAGTCAAGAAAAGGATCAGGCTGCTGTTGAGGTCTTCCCTGCTGGTTCCCAGTCTGAACTCTTGAATGAAACCAATGCTCAAAATGGTGCTTGGTCAACTCAGGCAGTGGAGTCGCAGAATGAGAAAAAAGCACAACAATCTTCAATATCTAAAGACCAATATGGCTGGAAACTTTGTAATGTCACTGCTGGTCCAGATTACATTCCTTGCCTTGACAATTGGCAGGCTATCAGAAGTCTTCGAAGCACAAAGCATTATGAACATCGAGAGAGGCACTGCCCTGAAGAAGCTCCCACTTGTCTAGTTGCCTTACTTGAAGGATACAGACGTTCAATCAAGTGGCCTAATAGCAGGGACAAGGTAAACAATCATTCACTTGATCAATGCAAAACTCGTGTCCTATTTAGTTGAAATGTGTTTATTGTTCATGGTGCAGATATGGTACTATAATGTTCCCCACAGCAAGCTTGCAGAGCTCAAGGGACACCAGAATTGGGTTAAAGTTACTGGGGAATATCTTACTTTTCCTGGTGGTGGAACTCAGTTTAAACATGGTGCTCTTCACTACATTGATTTCATCGAAAACGTGAGTTTTTATCAGTTTGTTTCTATGTTTCTTATCCTTGCACTACCTTGTCCTAGCTATAGTTCTATGGATTTTGTTTGTGTTCTCAATTTCTACAGCCAGAAAAAATAATTAGCAGAACTGTTCTTCTTCTTATTCTTTTCTTATTTTTTTTAAATTTTTATCAAGTCTATATATATCATAGTTGTTAAAGGCGAAAGACGCACCAAAGCAGTAAGGGCTCATATCGTATGAGGTGCAAGGCGAGGAGCACGCCTAACAGAAGTAAGGTGCAAAAAATAAAATGCAATAAAATAAACTTAGAACTCACAACATGACACATATAAAATAAAATCACGAACTTAACACAATACCAAAGAAAACAATTCAAAAGAGCAAGACATGATGATCAAGAGGCACTTTAAACACAATAATAAACATGCGGAAAAGGGGTCATAAAAGTAAAATATAGTACTATAAATAGCTAGAAGTCCTAGTCCTAGAGTAATAGTATTATACTATAGTAGAAATCCTAAAGCATTTTTCATTACTAATTTACTATAAGTTTATAATTATGGTATTGGTTCTATACTCCTAATCTCCTACTAAATATTAATTATAATTATCACATCACTCATCATCACTAAGTTTCATGTAGTTTTCTTCTTTTTCTCCTTATTCTTTTAATCTTCTTATTTTTTTGGGTGAAATAATCAAGTGTGAGTAAGCCCCACATAACCTACTTTAAGTATATAATAAAGGGTTGAAATTATTTTGTCTTGAAAGACAAAAAAAAAATATAACAAAAACCCTAAATGTTAAAGAGGCGCGACTCGCCTCGCATGCGCGCCTTTGTGACATCACCCGCCTTTGGATTTTTGAGGCGCCTTAGCGCTTGTGCGCCTTGCACCTCAGACGTGCCTTTGACAACTATGATATATATCCTTTTGTCTGTAAAATTTTATGAACATGTTAGCATTTTGTGCATTGATGACTTTATCTTTACCAGGACTTCTAATATAACTCAAGTACACTCTGCTTATGAAAATATTCTTAAGAGGTTATGTAGAATTGTCATGACCAAGAAGCATGAGGATTTACATGTAATCATATTTATTTACCTGCAGTCTCTTCCTGATATTGCTTGGGGTAAAAGAACCCGTGTGATATTGGATGTTGGGTGTGGGGTGGCTAGCTTTGGAGGTTACCTTTTTGAAAGAGATGTTATTGCGATGTCATTTGCACCAAAGGATGAGCATGAGGCACAAGTGCAATTTGCACTTGAACGAGGAATCCCTGCCGTGTTGAATGTTATGGGCACGAAGAGACTACCATATCCCAGTTCTGTTTTTGATGTTGTTCACTGTGCACGTTGTAGGGTTCCTTGGCATATTGAAGGTGATATCTTTATCAATTCTTTTAAAAAAATGTTTCAATTGATTCTCCTTTTCTATTCAGAGATAAATTTTAAGTTATTCTGCAGGTGGTAAACTTCTTCTAGAGCTCAATCGTGTGTTGCGACCTGGTGGTTACTTTGTCTGGTCTGCCACTCCAGTTTACCAAAAACTTCCAGAAGATGTTGGAATTTGGGAAGGTAGAATTATCTGTCCATATTTACATTGGTCTCAAGAAGGATGAATATATTGGATATTGTTCTTAATACGGTGTTTTTTGTTCCTTATATTGGTGTTTATTGATGGCAGAAATGTCCAAATTGACAAAGTCAATGTGCTGGGAACTCAAGGTGATTAAAAAGGATACTGTAAATGGTGTTGGTGCAGCAATATATAGAAAGCCAACATCTAATGAGTGTTATAATAAGAGATCCCAGAATGAGCCTCCATTGTGCAAAGAATCTGATGATCCAAATGCAGCCTGGTACGTACTTATTTATTCTTTGGTTTTAATAATTGGTTTTTCTCCTGCCATTACCCACAGCATAGCCAGAAAATGATTTAACACCTCAGATTGTCCGAAATGTAAATAGAATTGATTGAAATGTATAAATTTCTGAAATCTTATTAGATGTACTACTGCATAATATCTGTATTGAGATGTGACAGATGATCCATATAGCTGATCTCAACTATTTTATGATTAGGACTTTCTTGAGTTATATTGTACTAACATATATGACTTTCTATGTATGCAAAATTGAGATTATGAACATAGAGATCACAGTTTCAAATCTATGAATATGAATGATAAAAGTGGGGAAGGAACCAAAAATACTTTACCATGGAGGTTTATGAATAACGGTTCTTTCCAAATTACTAAAATATCAGCTTTTCTGGAAACACTGATATTCTCATTTGTTTAAGAATTTGAAAACTATATTGATCGTTTTGGTAATTCAAATCAGCCAAATTGCCTATTATCTTTCATGACTAATTGAAGCTATTGTATTTGGTTTGCTCTTAGTCATATATTATTTGTATTGATTGACTAATCGAATCAAAAAAGGAGGGAAAAAAATGCTTCAAAGAGTTAATAAACCTTTTTCATTATGCACTCTTCATTAAGCAAGAGATTTAAAGAACAGTTTTCAGAATCCTAGAAGCAGTTTTTTTTGCCCTTACATGGTGTTTTTCATGCTGAAGTTTTAAAATCAAACATTGTTATAGGAACAAATGCAATTATGATTATTTTTGGTAGTGGGGATAATAGTTAAACAAATTGCTGGAATTGCTGCATGGACATGACCTGAATTTTGGAGATAAATTTTTGTCAAGCATGCAAGTTACTGGACCTGAAGTTTCAAATTCGGTTATTAATGACTTCCCTATAGTGTAAAAAGTGCTAGGACTTTTGTGAATTCTCAACAACTTTCTTACAGATTATAATTTGTGTTTTCAGGAATGTGCCACTTGAGGCATGCATGCACAAAGTGCCTGAAGATGCGTCACAGCGTGGGTCTCAATGGCCTGAGCAATGGCCACAAAGATTGGAGAAACCACCTTACTGGCTGGATTCTCAGGTTGGAGTATATGGTAAAGCTGCTCCAGAAGATTTTACTGCTGACTACAACCACTGGAAGCATGTTGTCTCCAAATCATATCTGAATGGGATGGGAATTGACTGGTCGACTATAAGAAATGCCATGGATATGAGAGCTGTATATGGAGGGTAAGTGATTGAACAACTATTTTTATTTTAATAGCTATATGGCTAGTTGGAACATGCTGACTCTGAACTCTTGTTCACATATGCATGCTACCTATCGGATAATTTGCATTTTGAATCTTTTGATGTCCATAATATTAATAAGGGTATAGATCCTAAATTGAAAGAGTCTTTTGAGAGCTTAGCTATCTCTGGCATGTATGGATTTATTTTAGGGAAAAGTATAAATTAGTGGTCCGTGCTTTCCACGATTTTTAAATAAAGGTCCGTATTATTTTTTTGACAAAACAATGTCTGTGGTTTATTCCGTTAGCAAAAAAATGGTATATTGCCATTAACAGCGTTAAATGGTGTTACTGTGGCAATGACATGACACTTTTTTGTCAACACCACTTGATGCTGTTAATGGCAATATACCTTTTTTTGCTAACGGAATAAACCACAGACATTGTTTTGTCAAAAAAAATGACACCTTTATTTAAAAATTGCAAAAAGCACAGACCATTTATTTGTACTTTTCCCTTTGTTTTATTACAATATGAGGCATAGAAAAATTGGAAAATATTTCTGGCACCCAGTAGGGGGTTAGCAATCTTACATGCATCACAAATGATAAATATTCCTTGATAGTATTTTAATATACTTTTTTGTCATTTTGGTCGTGGCTTAATCTTCTATTCTATGAAGAAGTGCACAACTCCATGCCCCTTATTTTTTACTCATGATTTGTTGTAATTATTTTAGGTTTGCTGCGGCATTGAAAGACTTGAAAGTTTGGGTTATGAATGTCGTTCCAATTGACTCTCCAGACACACTTCCAATAATTTATGAGCGTGGTTTATTTGGGATGTATCATGATTGGTGTGAATCATTCAATACTTACCCTAGAACCTATGATCTTCTCCATGCTGATCATCTTTTCTCCAGTCTCAAAAAGAGGTTTGCCCATCTTACTGTATTCATCAGTGTTCTTCCGAATGATACCTTTGACTTGATATGCTGATGTGTTCCTGGCTACAGGTGTAACTTAGTGGCAGTGATGGCAGAAGTTGATAGGGTCTTGAGGCCGGAAGGAAAGCTTATCGTGCGTGACAAAGTCGAAATCATCAGTGAGATTGAGAGCATGGCCAAGTCTTTAAAATGGGAGATTGGAATGATTTACTCTAAAGAAAACGAAGGACTGCTTTTTGTTCGCAAGACAATGTGGCGTCCTACAGAGTCGGAGATCATTAAGTCGGCCACTATTTGAAGACAATGCTTCAGTTATTGTCGTTGAGCGAAGGTTAGCAGGCTTGCTTCATCATTAGCTAATCATATAATCTATACACTTCCTAGGCATTCAAATTTGAGGCTTAGTATCAATAGCTGTGGTTCTCCACGAGCTGTTGTAAAATTTTTTTACTTATTATTTTGAATATTTTCCGATCAGCAATTGTAAAATTATGTAGTGTATTATTCTATATACAACACTAAAATTACATTCATCATAATATCAGTTCATGTCTCCTTATTATAGTCATCCAACTATGGGGTTTGATTGTACCATTTTCACGGATATGGTTGCATCACAATTCGGAGCTTTTTTTTCTGTAGGCAACTTCTAATGTTAGAAAGATTTTATCAAACTTTGTGTTTTTCAAAGTAACTTTCGGTGACTGAATATTCTGAAAGATCATTACGAATTCTGTGGATACGCTTTTCTTCAACTTTGTTGGGGTTCTATCCTTTATTTGACCGAGAATTTTCAGCCAAGATAGCCTGAAATTGAAGTTGATTTATCTTTGTGGCACGTGCATAGTTGGACATGAATCTTTGCTTTTAGCATTACGTGCATAGTTGCACATGAATCTTTGCGTTTGCATTATGAATTCGCGTGAAGGGAAGATGCAAGTGATTATTGTACATACGAAAGCAAATCTTCTGCCGGAAAAGGTAACAAACATAAATTAGATAGAGGGATCTTTCCGGATAATCTTTCTGGGGTGCCTGAGATAATTGCTGCTATAGAAAGCACATTAGAGATCACCTCTGGTTCAGAATTGTACCAAACTTTGTTGAAGGCTGAATAAACAGAACTGATGTAACCTAAATTCTTCTACCTGATAATTGATTCATCTTTGCAGTAGGCTTTACACAGTTATGTATATACTGTTTGTTTGTCTCAAATATTGAAGGCTTTTAACATGATAAATATATTCTCACTAGCCAAGAGTTTCATGTAATGAAAATATAATTTTGATTTTGCTCCCTGATGATTAGTATATATTTTCTTTTGGTATGATAAGTAAATATTACATTAGACAGTATGTGCTTGCACTAAAGAGTCCATGACTCTGAACTATCATCCTTCAGAGAAATTTTATATTTGGTGTGCGTGTGCGTGTCCCAATCCATGTCAAAAGCAGTTCAAAAGCCAGTAAGTCAATAATTAAAGTAGGGCTGATCATGAAAATTGAACTGAATCAAACAATTCAATGCATTTGATTTGTTAGATTATTTGATTTGGAAGTATTAAACTGATCGGCTGCACAGCCCGGCACCACATTGAGTGAGATAGGACCCTACCACTTTGAGAGGAGCGCAATTTCCACCTCCTTCCTACTCTTATTGTCGCATGTAAACCTGCATAAAACATAAGATTATCTTTCCTGCAACATTCTTTCTACTTTACTACCATTTTGTTTTTAATGTCAAGCAGATTGTGGGGTACAGAATTTTTTAATGCAATGGGCACCTCTTCCTTTCTAAGGGCATTGGGTAACTCCATTTTGCCCTTTTGGTGTCTTAGCATAGTCCTCAAGTATTGGGAGGAAAAATGTCCTCTTTGGTCTTTTGGCTTTCTTTGATTTTAGGGTTAACGTGCCTTCATCACTTGCCTTTTTTCATAATAACTTTGATATACCTACTTCCCTTTTCTATCTTAAATAATTTGTTAATATTACTTTATGTTGGCAAAGTGGTAAGCAAAATTGTCAAAGATGCTTCTTTTGGGCTTAAAGTGTTCTCACCTTTTCTTTTTTAATTAGGCTTAAATCAATGGCTTGTGAGCTACATGGAAACAATGAAAAGGGCGCTATCCTCATGTTTGCATGATTAAAATTAATTACTCAATGGAATGGATGAAATGATAAAATTTTTTTTCAACTTTAACTATAATTTCTGAGTTTGAATTCTAGATATATAGTTACTTGAAAAATCTTGAAGAAGCATTTTACTGCCTTTAATTTCGTATTCGACATGCTCTGATTAGTCGGACTAATTCCGATATTAAATTAAAAAAATTATTAATATAATACTAGATATTTAGGTGGGTTCAGTCGATAAATATTATTACTTAAGGCTTATATTAACAAATACACTTGCTTTATGGTTTCAGTATATTGGGAAGTTGAACTTGACTTTTGATTCTATAGATGAGGCAGGAATCTATACTTGCTAAAACATTATGCAATAAATTCATTGATTAATATCATGAGAATGGATTTATGATAATTTTTCAAACCAATGGTAATTAAACTCACTACTTGCATTATTTGCTTCATAATATACATTTTTTAAACAAATCCCATAAATAATAAATGCGATATAAGCATTTATTATCAAGTTTATACAGCCAAAATTATCTAGTATAAAATTGTTACTATATATATATATATATATATATATATATATAAAAGCATGCAATTCCACATACATACATATCAAATCATCATATATAAATGCACGTGCGAATTAATTTAGTTTTTTTTTTTTTTATGTTCGAATTAACTTAGTTAACATTATTTAAAGCGAATTACTAATTATATCTATTGAGCAACTCCGACCAAGAAAGATTTCTTATCAACTATTAATTAATTAAATTGATTGGTCCCATATGAATATTTTAAAATTTTCTCATTCTCCCTTTAGTTCTCTCTAAGATTCTAACATCAGACAGTGAGAGCAACAGCATGAGTTGGTTAAGAGTTTTGTAATATAAAACACAAATTGTCTGCCATTGACACATCTTTCATCAAACAAACAAGTTGGCAGTCTCCACACATTACTCAACATGTCTGCTGCCTCAAGCCCCCTAAAGCTTCTATTTTTGATCATTCTTGATAAAGGGTCTTCCTCTATCTCCACTATTATTCATCATCAGCCATGTTAGTTCCTTTGAAGCAAAAGTGTTTGATCTTTACTCTTCTTGCTTCTATTCTTCTGATCTCATCTTCTTCAACACAAGCTTCAAGATTGTCCAAAGAATACAGCTGGGAGCAGATGTTACCTAAGAAGTTACCTTCTCCTTCCTCTGCTCCCTCTAAAGGCACCAACTCTGTCTCTGCATCTTCTTCTACTATGATCAAAACTGATAAAAATCTTCCTTCCTCTGACGGAAAAGTCTAGCTGTTCAACTCTGATTCTTCTTTCCTGTCTAACTGTAGAGTATATATATGGGATCAGAAAATTTTGCACTGGTCTGATTGATCCGAAGAAAGCGGGCAAAAAGTTTTGTATTTGATAACGTTTTTTTTCTTTTTGTATATGCTTTAAAAAGAGAAGCAAATTTATGTAATCTAGTAGATTTTTTCAAGAATTTTTCTGCGGATAATACTATAAAGCTGACTATGTAGAGATATTTACCATGGATGGAGAATATGTTCAAATAATAAGAATTAGCATATGAATTGCAAATGCTTTTACTTCTAATTGATTTTTTTATGATGTCACCTATGAATTTTCAATTCGATGAAAATATAGCCATAAAAGTTTGTAATCACTAATTAAATTGGTATTTGTATAACTAATATATTAATTACAATTTGTTTTAACAATGAAAATACAGTTAAAAAGAAGAAAGAAAAAGATGAGCTAAACAAAAGAAGTAAATTGACTAGCAATTAAACTCTAACTTAATTACTGGTATTAATCTAGTAATTAATGCTGTGAGGTTTAGAACTTCAATCTTAATTGAAATCTTTGTTAGAAAAAAAAAAAAAGGAACACTTGATTTGAGGTACCTTTGTTCACCACAGGAAAGACTTCTCTTCTTCAGAATTATGCTCAAACTTAAACTGGCGTTGCTTACCCAAGGACCCAAAGTGTTTCAATGTCTGAAGCTCTTCCATTACTTGTTTCATTGTGGGTCTCTTTTCTCCTTCCAATCTCAAGCAACTCCTTGCTATCTCTGCTACTAATTCAATTTCCCTACTACCTCCCTCTTCTTTTACTCTTTTATCCAAACTTTCAAACAACCGACCCTCTTTTAACGAAGATATAAAATACAAAGCTAGACTCTTCTCCTCACAGTCTGAGCAAATTGCCTTCTTTCCTGTCAGCAACTCAACAAGAACTACCCCGAAGCTATAAACATCGCTCTTTTCTGTTAATATTCCTGACTGAAAATATTCAGGATCCATATATCCAAGTGTGCCCTGAACCAATGTAGATATCTGTTCTTGATCAAAAGGAATCAGTCTTGAAACTCCAAAATCAGATACTTTGGCATTTTGTTCACCGTCTATTAATATGTTAGCAGATTTTACATCTCTGTGAATGATCTGCATTGAATGCATATAAGCAAGTGCCTCTGCAGTTTCTTCTGCTATTCTAATTCTTGCATCCCATGTTAAAGAATGCGTATTATCTGCACAATGAAGATGGTGAAAGAGAGTGCCGTTTGTGATGAATTCATAGACGAGTAGTGGAACTGAGGTTTCTAAACAACAACCTAATAGTTTTACTATATTTGGATGTTGAATTTGTGAAAGAACAACCACTTCATTCACAAATTGCTCAATTTGAGCCTTGTCAATTGCTTTGGACCTCTTGACGGCGACTACCCTGTTGTCTGATAAAATTCCTTTGTAAACTACTCCAAACCCACCTTGGCCAATCACCATGTTCTTGTTGAAGTTATTGGTTGCCTTATTTAGTTCTTCTTCTGCTATTATTTTGGCTGCATCATCTGAATCTTTGCTTTTGAGGAGTAGTTTTTGTAACAAGAATCCACCATTTTGCTTGAAATATTCTTTTCTCAACTTCAGCATGCTTCTTTTTTGGGCTACCAACACTATTACGCAAATGCACAATAATAGAAATACAAGAGTGGTGCTGGCACCTATACAGTAGCAACATCAAGGTTAGTTGCATATATAGTCAAAATTAAGAATTAATCAAGATTCCAAAAGTAGAAACATACCAATAATCGCATAACTTTTGATTGAACTTGAACGATCTTTAACAATGCAGCCAGTTCCATTTTTTCTGCCGTCCCCATGGTAACCCTTGGGGCAAAAACAAGTGAAATTCCCCTCGCTGTTAACACAAGAATTAGTATATGTACAATTATTGAGGCTCTCAATTTCACACTCGTTTACATCTGTTAATAAACAACACAGAAAGAAGAAGAAATATAAGTCCATTATATCTAAAAATTTGGAGCAAACAAATTAATGTTAAACAGGCACAGTACTGGAAAGAATATTGTAATTACCTTGACATCCATTTGGAAGGTAAGGGTTGCCATCATAACCGGGAGAGCACTTGCAGAGGTAGCCAGGGCCATTGTGAGAATCATAGCATCTGCTATTATTGGCTTTACAAGCAAAGGAATCCTTGTTCATTCGAGCATCATCGCACATCTCATCTCCAACAGCCCAATCAAGAGCCACAGGAAACTTGGTGGAAATCGGCAAATCAGCAAGATCTAATGTGGAGAAGTTGTATGAATTTACATCAACCATAAAGGCGTAGCTACATCGACTAAAATTCCAAACATAGTAGTGACCAAAAAAGCTGCCTACACCTATAGTAAACTCGCGTACTTGTGTTGGAATAGGGGTTCGGCAGCAGCCCATGCCGGAGCACGAGCCATTGATCATATCGGCGGCTTGCTCACAATAGGATATGCAACCAGCGGCGTATGGTTTAGCTTGCACGCCTGCGATTATGGCGTTGGTGTCGCAACCAATGGCCGTTAACATGTTTTGGGTATAGGAAATTGGGAATGGAAGGGCGGTAAGGTTGGAATACCCATATTCAGTGGAATCACCATTTTTGTCATAACAATCATAAGCTGGGGCTGTAGCGATATGTAATTGGCCATCCAGCGATATATTCAGGACTTGTGTTCCTGATGTTCGAAGAAATGCCCCTGAAGCATTACATGTAATCAGGAAATCTTCGTTAAGGCAGCATTCTCCTGTTGTCCCAAATGGAAATGGGATGCTTAGATCCCCACATCGATCTTGGCAACCATGGATAGTTACTGTTGTTGCTGCTGTTATCAGCAATAACAACATATATTGTTTATACGTGATTGCAAGCAAGTCCTCCATCATCACTGAGGTTTGATTTTGTTTCGTTTGCTGCTTGTGTTATTTTAGACAATTTTTGCTCTTGGATTTAATTAGCTTGTCGAATGGCAAATATTCTTATAGCAATGATCATAGTATTCATCGAACAAAGAAATGATACATCGAAAGTGGAGCCAGCTTGTTGGTTGAAAAAACGAGGATCGAAAATCATTTATTAATTAGTCAACTCATCATGCGCTGACAAAAATTATTTATGATTTTTTTAGTCTACCATGGTTCGCATCTTTTCATTTTTTTTCTTTTACAAAATAAAACACTCGATAGGTTACAGTGCAGACGCTTAAAGGATGTTTGAGCGTATTAATGAGTAATGCTATTCAACCCGCCACTTTTCCATCCCGCTTGCTGTCCGCCTTTTATTTTTACAATACTGTCCTTTCTTTTTTTTTTTTTTTTTTTTTTTCCCTCTGCATGAATAGCATCACTTTGTAGCGAAACCTAAATATGTACCAAATGGAATAGAAAAGCCAAGTGCCCTCTGCCTCCTCAGTCGACACCTCTATTGCATGCTTTCCTCATCTCTTCCTAGTTCTCCTCTCACAATCACATTAACCAAGCATAATAATCAAATAGATCACACAAGCAAAGCCTATAACAAATTGTCATGGCAGTTGCAGATCAGCATATTAACCTTTTCTCTTCACCCCCAATCACAAACAGGTATGATTTTTCTTTCCTACCTTTTCTATTCATGGGTTTTCATTCTTTTCTTATTTGTTCACATGGGCTTTTCATTTCTTTTGCAGAGATGTCTTAAAAACCAACCAATTGAACACCACCATTTACGACACTCAAATGGCCCAAATTATATCATGGATCCAAGTCCATATTGCGTTATGGATTAAACATACATGAGAGGTACGGTAACAATTTTATAAATAAAACAAACTTATACATATTCATTTATTGATATAGGTTTATTAGTTTATTAGTAAAAGATTCATTAGTTTATTGATAAATGTTCATTTTATTTTAAAACAAAATCAAAAGTTATTTTGTATTTTTTTTTTTTGTGTTTTCATATGCTATTTATCTTGATTTGTTGTTTTTTTGTGCATTTTGTTTCTATTTTTTGTTGTGTATTGAGTTTCATTGAAGATGATTCAATAAATTTATACCTAAAAATAAAAATATAAAAAATATTCATTAAATTAAGTACACAGAAATAAAATGAACTTGTATTAATATAAGAAATTAACTTTTATTAATAAACTAATAAATCTTTTTCAATAAACTAATAAATTTTTTTTAATAAACTAACGAACCTTTAGTTCGTTTCGTAATAAATCTTTTCAGTTTATTCGTAATGAATATTCTCATTAAATTAATGAATATTTACTTTATTCATAATGAATTTTTTTAATGAACTAATGAATATTTTTCAATAAATTTTAATTTATTCGCAATGAAATAAACTAATGAAACTTATACTGTATGTACCGCCATGATATAACAATTGCCAAAATGGATTCTGGGCTTGTTTTCAATCAAACAATTTGCTTCTTTTCAACTTCTACCATTCTATCATTTACTTGTGCTCCGTTTTCTAATTTGCCTAAATCATTCACGTTAAGCATGGTAGTGGACTCACTCGCAACGCTCCAACAAAAAGACCAAGAGATCCAGCCAGTGACTCTGATGGTAAATTTTCTTGTTTGTCATCCTTTCTTGATGAGGATATCATTTCCCAGATCCGACACCAACAATCTGAAATCGACCGCTTTGTTGTTGAACATGTGTGTCTATTGTCATTTTTCAGTTTTGATTTGATTTTAATATATCGCCTGTATCATGATTTTGATTTTGTTTGTGATTGAATGCACTGAAAGTAAGAGTGGAGCTTCAAGAGAGAAAAAAGAAGCAATCAGTAATGTTGGTATCAGCAATCCACCAAAGAATAAACAAAAAAATTGAAGGAAAAAGATGATGAAAGAATGAGAAAATTGAATTGGGTTCTTCAAGAAAGAGTTAAGAGCTTATACGTAGAAAATCAAAGTTGGAGAGATCTAGCACACACCAATGAGGCCACAGCAAACAGTCTACGAAGCAATCTTGAACAAGTTTTGGTGCACGTTAGCGGTGGTGGTGAAGCCAAAGTAGTAGTGGGAGATGACGTGAAGTCAAGCTGTGGGAGCAATGACCATGAGCTATCGATGGAGGAGACAGAGAGGCAGAGGGCATTTGGCTTTTCTATTCTATTTGGTACATATTTAGATTTCGCTAAAGAGTAATGCTATTCAAGCAGAGAGAGAAGAAAAAAAAAGAAAGGACAGTAATGTAAAAGTAAAAGGCGGGCTGCAGGCGGGGATTAGCATTACTCCGTATTGATTATGTCAAATCTTAAAAGAATACATGCACAATTAATTTATTGATCTCTATGCTTGAATCACAACATTTGATTTTGACTCGAACTAAATCTTATCTACAAGTTTAGCTAGCAAACAGGCAGATCGCAGGCCATTAAATTTCGATGAAAAACATTAGCCGGCAAATTAATTTATCTGCCATCTTTGCTTAATTAACTGGACAGCAAGGTTAGTTTGTTGTTTTCGATCTATATTAACGATGATGTCGATGTTATAAAAATTTAATTTGGGTATAAATTATATGCTTAATGTAAAACTTTCATCTATTGGAGGATTATGTTATGGAGATTGTGCATAGTCTTTGTTGAGAAAGACGAGAGTCAATATCGCTCTCCATCGTATAAAGAAATAATATTATTCTTCTGATTTTGCGTATCACATCGAAATAATCTTTTGTAAATTTTACATTGAATTATGTAACACAAATATTTGTAGAATGACATTAAACTATTATTTTTATTTTTTAACATTATTTTAATTATAAACTCTGCCCGGTTCCCTCTTATCTTCTTAGATAAGATGAAGAAAAACCCGTAAAAGAAAGAATTGCAAATGATATTTGCAGTGAAGACTTGGTCATCTTCATTGAATGCTTTATTAAAAAACACTTTTTTGTGTAGAAATGCTTTATTATTTTATTGACAAGTGTGAGGTCGCGTTACCCTATAAAAAAATTTTAAATAGTTTATTATACAGTAGTGTTATAATAATAATTCTCAAAAAATGAAAAAGTATAATCGTTTTTATATCATTCTATATCTATAATCATTAATTGTTATATTTTTTTATATATAATTATTATTTTAAATATATAATTATAATTACTAGCAATTATAACTTCACTAGTATTATTTTATTTAGCAATTATGGCGATTGATCCATTAAAAATTTTTTCAGTCTACGATGTATTGAAACAGTATATAGAGAGAAAAGTAACCGTCTCTCTAAAGAAAGATTCCTTTTCATTCAATTAGCAAAAGATGTAGAAAATGGTTTATATAGAGATATGTTTCCAGCAAAGTACTAACGACACCGTTTCTAATAAAACGATGTGTACAACTAAAAGATCAATTGCATAACCAGATGCTGCGCTTCATGTCCATACGCTGCGTAGCAACCGGTAATCCAACAAACAGAGAGAACAGAGCACTGAGTTGAAACAAATAGGGTTATCACACATGCATATTTGTTAACAAGAAGAAACACAATACAAATACAGAGCCTAATACAAAGAAGAAAGACAATTATAACAGTTTATTGCCTATCTGAGATGCGCTCAACGCCCGCTTTCTATCTCCAGAACTGCTTGATACTTCATGGTATCGGGATCAATTGGTATATTGCTGCTGCCGACGTTGGTTGGCGGATGAAGCAGGGGTTCTGCCTCTTCAATGTCAGCAGCAATTTGAACATCAGAACGCTTGTTTATCCTCAGTGCCTGTAGCTCCCTTTTCACTTCCTTCATTGTAGGTCTTTTATCTCCATTCAATCTTAAGCAACATTTTGCAAGCTCCGCGAACCCTTTAAGCTGCTCTGTATTCCCCTCAAACTTCACTCGTGGATCAAGAATTGCAAACAACCGATCATTTTTTTAATTATATATATTTTTTTGTTTTGATCAATAAATATGAATTTATTGAATTATCTTGAGAAAAATGCATTATGTATTCAATTTAATGAATATAATATTATTTTTTTAATTATTTTTTAATCTAAAATATAATTTATAGCTAATAAACCTGTAGTAATGAACTAATAACTCTTTACTTTTATTTCTAATGAACATTTTTCAATAAACTATTGAACTTTTTTCAATAAATTAATTAATTTTTTTAATAAACGGATAACAAATATTTACGAAATCGTTACCATATATTGATAATTATATAAGTTTGTTTTATTTATAAAATTGTCACAGTTTCTCACAGGTATAGTAGACCTTTGGTCCATGACCTGGATAGAGATTGGTGGGAAATTATCGTGCTAAAATTCTACGGCAATAATGAGAGGAAATTTTTTTTACTTTAATAGTGACGGGTTTTGTTACCAGTAACTAGAAAATTAAGAAGTTCTCACTAATAATACACCTTATAGCTATACATTTTTCTTACTGTCATAAAAACTACAAAAAATTATGCCTATAGTGACAGATTTTTTAATACCTTCACTATTTTTTGGTCATTAAAGACTTTTTTTTTTTGGTAGCGTTGTTCATACATAACTCACCACTGTAGCAGTCTAATTTTGAGTTCCTTTTGTATTCTGCTATTCTGATAATATTTTAGCTTTAGCACATCTAGTCCTTTAAAGTACCTGTAAAATATACTATTTGTTTTCTCTATTTTATTTCTGTTTAATTATATAGTTTTTATATTAAATTTAAGATATTTATTTTTAGTAAAAAATAATATTTTTTTTATTCAGAATGATAATAATATAATATATTAAACTTCATAAAATATTAGTATAATAAATCAAATTTATATTAAAAAGTAAATAGTAAAATTTTTAAATTTCGGAAAAATATCAGTGAATTATATCAAATTATATAAGATAAATAGTATATTTTTTTAGGGTTGGATTACACAACGTAGGTGAATAGTAATTTTTTCTTAAAAATAATAGTAAAGTGGACTTTGACCTTTTCCAAGTCCTTCATCACGAGTACGTATGGGTTCCACACAGTTAATATGGCTGGAGATTGTTCACTATGGAGTAATTATTATTATTATTAGTCAGTTTTCTTGAACAAGTCTTTTGGTACTTTTCCTGATTCCAGCTGTGAGAAAACGAAACTAATGAAATTCAAGTTTCACATTGATATTAAGTGATTTAATACATATAGATTTTGTTGAAAAACACAATTCTTGTTTGGTATATGCATGTAATAGTAACTATCATTTTTGTAATAATAATAAATTATGTATGGTGAATTATAGTGATAAATTTATAAATTTACTGATAAGAATTTAATTATTCATCATTTTAAATTTTATTATTTGTTGTGTTAAATTTAATTGATTATCGTTCTAAATTTGATTGTTTATCATATTTTTATCACTTATAAATTCAATATTTATTTTTTTGATTGTTCACCGTATTAAATATGATTGTTTATATTTTGAACTTGATTGTTCATTACTTTGAATATGATTGTCTATCGCATATCTGAACTTCTAATTAATTAATTAATTAAGTAGTAAACTTAATAAAATAAAATAATTTAAATATTTAATATTTTAATTGAAAAATATTTAAAATAATATGAATATTACAAAAAATAATATAAAAATAATACAATATAAAATAAAAATAAATCAAATTAAGATAATATTAATAATGAATTTATATTAAAATAAGTAAAATAATATAATTAACAAATATATCAAAATTAATATTTTTTTCATCCAAAACAATAAATAACATATAATTAAAACACTCACTAATACTAAATAATTAACTTAATTAATTTAATAAGTAATACAAATTAATAAAATAATACAAATTAAATATTTAATATTTCAATAGACAAATATTTAAATAATATAAATAAATATAAAATAAAATAAAATAATATTTATGTGGAGGTAATAGTAAATATTATTTTTCTAGTAATAATAAATTATGCATGATGTATTATTCCGATTAATTTATAGATTTATTAATTAAAATTTGAATATTCATCATTTTGAACTTTAATATCCATTATTTTAAACATAATTGTTTATCGTATATTTATCATTTATAAGTTTAATGTTTACTTTTTAATGGTTCATCGTTTTGAACTTTATTATCTATCATTATAAACTTGATAGCTCATTATTCTAAACTTCATTACTTATCACATATTTATCATTTATAAAATATTTTTTATTACTTATTAAGTTATTTAATTATTTTATTACTTATTATCATCTAAGTTAATTAATTAAGTTAATTACTTTAATAAGTAATAGAATTAACAAAATAAAATAATTTAAATACTTAATATTTTAATATAAAAATATTTAAAATAATATAAATATTACATAAAATAATATAAATGTAATATAACATAAAATAAAAAATAAATCAAATTAAAATAAAATAATATTTATATTAAAATAAATAAAATAAAATAATTCACAAATATATCAAAATTTCATCCAAAAAATAAGTAACAAATAATTAAAATACTCAATAATATTAAATAATGAAGTTAATTAATTTAATTAAGTAATAAAATTAATAAAGTAAAATAATTTAAATATTTAATATTTTAATAGAAAAAATTTAAGTAATATAAATATTACATAAAATAATATATAATAAAAATTAAATTAAATTAATATTTATTTGGAGGTAATAGTAAATATTATTTTTCTAGTAAAAATAAATTATGTACGGTGAATTATGGTTATAATTTGATTCTTCATCATTTTGAACTTTATTATCCATTATTTTAAGTTTGATTGCTCATTACATGTTCATTATTTAAATGTTCAATATTTTTTTATAATTCATCGATCTGAATTTGATTGCTCATTGAATATCATTCTGAACTTTATTATCCATTATTTTAAATTTGATTGCTTATCACATGTTCATTACTTAGATGTTCAATATTTTTTTTTTATTATTCATCGTATTGCATATTAGGTTCAATATTTATATTTTGATTGTTAATCGTTTTGAACTTGATTATTTATCACTTATAACACATTTTTATTACTTAATAAGTTATTTAATTATTTAATTACTTATTAATATTTAATTTAATAAGTAATAAAATTAATAAAATAATTTAAATATTTATTATTTTAATAAAAAATATATAAAATAATATAAATATTACACAAAACAATATAAAAATAATATAATATAATATAATATAATATAAAAGATAAAATGAATTAAATTAAAATAATTCTAATATTAAATTTATATTAAAATAAGTAAAATAATATAATTAACAAATATATCAAAATATTATTTTTTCATCCAAAACAATAAATAACATGTAATTAAAATACTCAATAATACTAGATAATTAAGTTAATTAATTTAATAAGTAATAAAAATTAATAAATTAATATAAATTAAATATTTAATATTTTAATAGATAAATATTTAAATAATATAAATAGACATAAAATAATATAAAAATAATATAATATAAAATAAATAATAAATCAAATTAAAATAATATTTATATAGAGGTAATAGTAAATATTATTTCTCTAGTAAATGATGATGAATTTATATGTTCATTGATTAGAATTTAATTGTTCATCATTTTAAACTTTATTGTCCATCGTTTTAGATTTGATTACTTATCGTTCTAAATTTGATTGTCCATCTCATGTTTATCACTTATAGATTCAATGTTTATTTTTTAATTGTTTATCATTTTGAATTTTATTATTTATCATTTTAAACTTTATTATTAATTTTTCTAAATTTGATTACTTATCGCTTGTTAATCACTTATAATATATTTTTTATTACTTATTAAGTTATTTAATTATTTAATTACTTATTAATATATAAGTTAATTAATTTAATAAGTAATAAAATAAAATAATTTAAATATTTAACGTTTTAATAGAAAAATATTTGAAAAAAAATATAAATATTACATAAAATAATTTTAAAATAATATAATATACAAAATTAATCAAATTAAATTTAAATTAAATAATATAATTCACAAATATATCAAAAGTAATATTTTTTCGTGCAAAACAATAAATAACATATAATTAAAACACTAATAATATTAAATACTTAATTTAATTAATTTAATAAGTAATAGAAATTAATAAAATAAAATAATTTAAATATTTTATATTTTAATAAAAAAAATTTAAATAATATAAATATTACATAAAGTAATATAAAAATAAAATAAAATAAAAGATAAATTAAATTAAATTAAAAAATATTTATTTGGAGGTAATAGTAAATATTATTTTTTAGTAATAATAAATTATATATGATTGAATTATAGTGATGAATTTATAGATTTATTGATTAAATTTGATTGTTAATTGTTTTGAACTTTATTGTTAATCATTTTAAACTTAATTGTTTATCGTTCTGAACTTAATTGCTTATCACATATTTATCACTTAGAGTTCAATATTTATTTTTTTATTGTTCATTACTTTGAACTTTATTGTCCATTGTTTTAAACTTAATTGCAGATTATTCTGAATTTTATTGTTCATCACATATTCATCACTTATAATGCAATATTTATTTTTTGATTGTACATTGTTTTGAACTTTATTATCTATCGTTATAAACTTGATTGCTCATCATTCTAAACTTGATTGCTTATCGTATAGTCATTACTTATAACACATTTTTATTACTTATTAAGTTATTTAATTATTTTATTACCTATTAATATCTAAGTTAATTAATTTAATAAGTAATAAAATTAATAAAATAATATATTTTAAATATTTAATATTTTAATAAAAATATTTAAATAATATAAAATAAATAATAAATCAAATTAAAATAATATTTATATGGAGGTAATAATAAATATTATGTTTTTAGTAATAATAAATTATGTATGGTGTATTCTGGTGATGAATTCATAAGTTTATTAATTAGAATTTATTTGTTTATTATTTTAAACTTTATTATCCATAGTTTTAAATTTGATTGCTCATCGTTTGAGTTTGATTGCTTGTTCATTATTTATAAGTTCAATATTTATTTTTTGATTGTTTATCATTTTGAACTTTTTAATTCATCGTTTTGAACTTGATTGTTTATTACATATTCATCATTTATAGGTTCAATGTTTAGTTTTTAATTGTTCATCTTTTTTAACTTTATTGTCGATCGTCTTAACTTGATTGCTTATCGCATAATTTATCACTTATAAAAATATTTTTTTTACTTTTTTTTATTACTTATTAAATTATTTAATTATTTTATTACTTATTAATATCTAAATTAATTAATTAAATCTTTAAGTATTCAAAACAAATCTTATATATTCATATTATTAAAATAAATTAAATTTTATTCGTGCTTTAATTAACAAATCTTCAAAGCGATGAAGATGTAGATTTGTTGACATAATATAAATTTAGATTTGTTAAATTTTACATATTATTGAATTATTTTATTTAGCAAGTTATTTAACAAATCGTATATATTTATATTATTAATAAATAAAATAATATAATTCACAAACTTAGAATATAAAATTATTATTTTCTTTTTTTCTTTTTAATATTAATTATATGATTTCTTTTATATATAAAATATGCTTACCTAATCCTAATAGAATTGAACTTCTAATTAATAAATTATTAGTACCAAGGTTGTAAAAACCAATTTAGTCAATAAACTGAAAAATACGGATTTAAGGTCAAACTAGAATCGAACAAGGGTTGAACAATTCTACATAAGAATTTTATAAAATATATATAAAATTTAATATGTCACATATATAATAAGATATAATATATCTTCTACATAATAAAAATAGAAGATACATTATTGGAGACCATTTCTAGTACACAAGATTAATAAGTAATTAATATATCATTAATGTATCATTTTTGTTAATTTAAATAATATTTTTATACGACCAAATTAATTTTAAAAAATAATTTATTTGTAATGTTGCATACTAATATTGAAAATATAAATATTAAAATTCAATTTTATTAAATATACATAATTCTTAAATAATATGAATAATTTTATGGATAATTAAAATAAATATTTTTTATAATATATATTACCACTATTATTAATAGCAAGAAATACCATTATTTATATAAATAAATAATTTTTAAATTAAAATAACACATATAATATTGCCAATATTACAAATATCTAAACTTTTTAACAAAAAATATCATTACTTAAATATATAATTTATTTTTAAATCAAAATAATTTTTTATATTAATAAAGTAACTTATACTAAAATTTTTAGAAATATATATTGCTAATGAAAAAATATACATTACTAAAAAATAATAGAAATGAGTATATATTATTTACTTTACAATTGAAACACCAAGTATAAGTTAGTGAAGTAGTTAAATGAGCAAAATTCTTCCTCTCCGTACCTAAGATCAAATCCCAGCAGCACTCTTTTGGCATTTTCCCATAATTTTTCAACCGGAAGAGCTGGCCGGTTCGACCGTTTTTTCACCGGCTCAATTTCCTTCCGGTTTTAAGGCTCAAAACCGTCCAGTCTAGTGATTGGTTCCTGGTTTTCCGTTTGAACTGGTTAGACCGGACCGATTTTTATAATATTATACTATTTATTAATAAATTAAATTATTAAATAACAAAATTAATTAATACACGTTAGTTTTTTTTGATAAATTTATCTATTTCCTATTTTCACTTTTTTTATAGACTATGGTATGATGATTAACATTCATTACTTAAGGATTATTTACTAAAATTTAAATCTAACTTAAATTTTATAAATTAAGAGTATTTGCTATAAAATTTGAAAAGAGAGAGAGGGAGAGAAAAAAAGAACTTGAATGAATCAACTAAATTAGATTCTCCAAAAGAATATTTCTTACCATGGACAGCACCTTTCCTCGTAGCTTCTTCCTTTTTTCTGTTATCATCAATTTCATCAAAATAAATCCAAAACTTAAAGATATATTATCGTTGAATCATTGATCTCTGCCTATCATCTGTTTTTGGGTAGTAAAGAAAATTAAAATTTAATGATTGAAAGCAACAGAATGATTATTAATTAATTGAACTAGCTGGCTCAGTTTATTTCAACATCATTATGTTAACATCTATATTACAAATTGTTAATTTTTGTGGAAAAGGAAGATCAATCTTCGTGAGAATTGTGTTGGGAAAAAATTAACTAATAAGCATGGTAAATAAAGCCAATAAAAATAAGAGAATATAAAATTTATATGATTTGACTTTTGATTGTCCATGTAGTGATTTTTCGCTATATGAGAAAATAAATAATTACAATATAATTATATCTCTTTTGAGTTGATTTAATCAAAACCTACAATTTATTGTATTTTTCCTCTCATATAACCTAGAAGAATAACTTACCCAAAGCTCTTAAAAGTATTTCTCAAAGCCCTCCCTTGAATGTTTTCCCATACTAAAGAATACACAATCAAAAACTCAAACTTGCAATCCTAAGTTGCTTTTGTATTTGCTTCTTTGTCTTCTCTTCTTTAATGCCTTGAACTTGCCTATATTTATAGGCACCAAAGTTATCTATTAAGACTAGAAATAGAAATCATTTTCCAAATCTAATAACTTTTCCTTATCAAAGTCTAATAACTTATCATAGTCCAAGTCCAACTTAAATTCCCACAATTTAAAAGTCAAATCTCAATATTCTATTTTGACTTTTGAATAGCATTAACTTTATTGACATAAATTCTTTAACTATATATACTCGAATCAGATCTTCATTCTGCACCATGATTCACGGCCAATATATCATGTATAGTTGAAATTGGTCGATGGCGCTACTCGACTCTAGAGAAAAATCATAATCTCTCTATATGACTACCACCAGCAAATTCCACCCACTTACAACAATCTACCCCTTGGAAACTATATATGCAGGCAATCCATTTCCTACTAGTACTTGATGTTTTCACTGTACTGCCCTTTAGATGGTATATTTCACACCTTTCATTGAGTTTTTTCCGGTATTCATCGCTCATCTTTTCTGGTTTTTCCTTTTCATTTTCCTTTCTCTTCAATGCTTTTGCCAAGTCTTGTTGAATTGAGAGATTCTTCGCCATTCTTTTCCAAAGAGTAAAACTGTTTTTTTCATCATATTTCTCTATTGTAAAAAATAATAATGATTTGTCTAATATGCTTATTGAATATTAATCGAAACCAGCTCTAATACCACTTGTTAGGAAAAAATATTAACCAATAAGCATGTCAAATAAAAAAACTCAAAGCCAAGAAAAATAAGAGAGTATACAAGATTTACGTAGTTCGGCTTTTAATTGCTTACGTCCACGAAGAATAACTAATTCTTCACTATATGAGAAAATAAATAATTACAATATAATTGTATCTCTTTTGAGTTGATTTAATCCAAACTCACAATCTATTGTATTTCTCCTTTCACATATGTTAGAAGAACAATTCTTACCCCAAAGCTCCAAAAAGTGTTTCCTGAAATCATTCCTTGAATGTTTTCTCACACCCAAAAATATCTAAGTAAAAACTCAAACTTGCAATCCTAAATTACTTTTGTATCTTTGGCTTCTTCCCTTTAATGTCTTGAACTTGCCTATATTTATAGGCACCAAAGCTATCTATCAAGACTAGGAATTAGAATCTTTTCCCAAATCTAATGATTTATTCTAATCCAAGTTTAACTTGGATTCTTACAATTTAAAAGTCAAATCCCAATAAATTGTAAGTCTTCCACGTACAAATACAAAGGGAATTGTGGATTAAGAGAATTGTGTTGGATACATTTTGGATTGAAGGATTTAAAAATCAATGGATTTCATAAAATCTATGAATTTTAAATCCATTAACTAGTACATATCAGTACTATATGTAGCGGTTATTTTAGATTATATGCAGCGGTTTTTAGGCATCACATATGAAGGGATCACATATGAGCTGGAATTATATGCAGCGATAGTGAAATTACAGGCACAAAAATTCATTACAGCAATAATATTTAAATTAAGTAGAAGGGAGGTTTTAGTATCTTAATATTAAATTACTTAAGCTTGGAAGAGAGTTAAACATTATGGCTCAAAGTTAGACATTTTATAAAGAAGATAAAAAGATAATTTGGAAAGTGCAAAGGGAGATGAATGTAAGAATAGATATTTATAATTCGGGTCCACCATGTGAATAAAGTATATTTTTAGAAGGAAGAAAGGTAGGGTTCAAGTGAAGTGATTTTCATGAGAAAATATTTTTAGATATTCATGAAATATTTAAGAATAAATATATTTGAGATATTTTAAAATATTTAAGAAATACTTAATACATTTTTTTGTGAAGATATTTAATACTTTTTTTTTTGTTGAATAACAAAAATTATTGTATCAAAATTTTGTTTTCCTTTTGGTCAAATCTTTTTGTCCTTTTTAATCATTAAAATTTGGTATAGAAAAGTTCTTGACACACATATATGGTTATAGTTAATTAATAATGATAATAATACATATTTAGAACATTATTTCAGTGAAATTAATATTGCCATTATTAAGGATTATTTTACTAAAATTTTCATCACTACTCATGATGATAATTAATGATTATTTCTGTCTTTCATAACAAATCCTCTGAAATTCTTCACAACAATACCACACAACCTTCAAAGTCCTGCGGTCTCTCCATAATCATATTCTACCACTGGTCCATTTGGAAAAACTATAGTAAGTTAAGTGTGAATACATCATGGCCTTTGTTTTCCAATATATTTATATATAAGAATCATATTTAATTTTGTAGTGTTCTAATTTTTGTAGAGCTCGTTCCAACACTATGAGTAAAAGCTTAGCAAAGTTTATATGAACTATTGCTTGAAATTTAACAAAACAAAGGAAAATAATGGGAATATATCGGAGATGATTGCTCTAAGGCTTCCAGTTCAACACGGCTTGCACAAAGCTTGTAGTAGATACTAAGGCATATTAGATTATCTACCATCACTAACTGGTAAGATCAGATGATCCTTGTTGCTGTCATACCCAGAACTGGATGATGTGCGAGCTTCCACGTAACCAAAAGCAACATTGCAATTTTGTTCCCTGAGCAAGTGCTCTGTTTCTTCTGAACGTTGTTGAACCCATGAATGCATTTCTCGCTGTAGACCATGTAATTCCATTGCTACTTCCTTCATAGAAGGCCTCTTTTTCCCTTTCAAACTTAAACACCTCTGTGCTATCTGAGCAACTTCCATTATCTGCTTCTCGTTCTCCTCATTCACAATATTCTTATCCAAAATATCATAAAAGCGTCCTCTCTTCAATAAAGACAGAAAATACATGGCTAAATTTCTGTTGGGTTCCGCCCTGGAAAATGAAAGTGGCATTTCACGAGTTAGTAGCTCAACAAGAACTACTCCAAAGCTGTAGACATCACTCTTCTCTGTGAGTTGACTTGTGCGCATATATTCTGGGTCTAAGTATCCCAGAGTTCCTTGCACAATCGTAGTTAACTGCATTTCATCCAGCGGAACCAATCTTGATGCCCCAAAATCAGACACTTTAGCTGTGTACTTATCATCCAAGAGTATGTTGGCAGTCTTTACATCTCTGTGTATAATAGGCACTACAGCTTCAGAATGCAAATGTGATAGCGCTCCTGCTGCTTCCGCAGCTACCCTTAGGCGGATGGGCCAACTCAGATTCGAGGCATTAGTTTCATCGTGTATGTGGTTGCAGAGAGTACCATTGTTGATGAATTCATAAACTAGTAGAGGGACTTCTGTCTCTAAACAACAACCCAGTATTCTTACCACATTTCTATGGTTGATTTGGGACAACACAACCACTTCATTGGTAAATTGCTCAATTTGGGATTCATCTACTTTTATCGACTTCTTGATTGCAACCTCTGTTTTATCGGTTAAAACTCCTCTATAAACAGTGCCGAAACCTCCTTTGCCGATGATTCTACTGTCGTCGTAGTTATTGGTAGCTTTCTTCAACTCCTCTGCTGTGAATATTTTTGCTGTAACAGATGTTCCCTCTTGTCTGGAGAGTTTCTGCTCTAACATAATTCCTCCATTTTTCCTGAAAAACTTTTCTTTAAGCTGTAGAAGCTTTCTCTTCTTGGTTAAAATGTAAAGCCGGGAGCTAGTAAAAACCAACAATATAAGGCCTATGCCAACACCTATAAATAACTAAAGCAATTTAGATCGTTGTTCATGGAGTAAATTATTGAACTGGACAAAGAATTTAAAGGAAAAAAAATTACCAATCATGATCTTGGGAAGTAGAATATTGTCTCTGTCCTTCTTTTCGTCGGGTATGCAACCTACTCCACCTTTTCTTCCATCCCCGTGATAACCCACCGGACAAGTGCAATTGTAACTGCCATTCAAGTTATTGCATATGCTTATATTTGTGCAGTTATTCAGACTTTCATCGTCGCATTAGTCGACATCTGCATATCAGTTTTTTTTTTTTTGGGAAAAAAGAATACAATTAGTGAAAGCAAAAAAATGCTTATTAAGTGAAACTTGATAACTAGATGTATAACTTAATTACAAATCGACATATATACCTTCGCAACCAAGATAAGGATTCCCGTAATAACCCTCTTCACATCTGCAAAGATAACCTAAAGCGTAGTTTCCTGGATAATAATGGAAAGCGTTATCCTTACAGGCATCGAGTTTGCTGTTGTCAACAGTCCAATCCAGCACCATTGGCAATTCTATTGGGATTTCTTTGAGATGATCTTCGGAAAAATTGAACTTTGTTTCTTCCACAATGAAGGCAAATGTACAGGGGCTGTAATCCGACACATTTGTATGGTTTTTGAAGCTATAAGCGGTGACATTTATATTGTACAGCCCATCAGGAATTTCTGTTTGGCAACAGCCACTGCCCGAGCAAGACGTGTAATCCACAAATTCAGGATCGGAACAAGAAGACATACAGCCGGCAGAGTAAAATTTACCATCTCGATAACCTCGCAAGTATGCATAACTGTCACATCCAATGACTGTAAACTTGTTTCGGGATTTGGAAATTTCGAATTTGGACAGAGTCATCCAAGTTGGATTTATATAGTTGTTGCCCTTAGGATTACCCAACTCATCGTAGCAAGCTGCTGCTGTTGTGAGCATGACTTCTATTTCACCATTTATACTGATTTTTGTGACCTTAATATTAGATTTCCTCAAAAATGCTTTCGGAGGATTGAAACTATCATTGCAGGTGATGAGAAACTTTGAGCTAAAGTTACAGCCTTGTACACCGAATGGATACAGGATGGATACATTACCACAATGTGTAGGGCAACTAGGATGAACGGCTTCAGCTACTACTGGTTTTACAATAACAAATGATAGCACTCCAACCAACCAAAGATGTAAAGAGAGCTTCCACAAATCCATGAACACAACTTCTTTGAGGATGGTTGTTTGATAATTGAATGATTAATGAGGGTGTTAGGGTTTTCTAGAGTTGAAAATGTTAAGAAGATAACATGGCTGCAATTGAGTACTCATGAGCATTTGTAATTTGTTAAAATAATGTTGAACTATCAATATTTTTTTATCACATACTTTTAATAAAAAAAATATAGATTTTTTATTAAAATATTATTTTTATTATAAAAATTAATAATTTTTATAAGTAAAAAAATATATATCTTTTTACATAAATATATATAAAAAAAGTGTTAAATAGAATTTCTCAAAAAACGTTAGCTCTTTCAATTCACGAGGTCCCAATTAATAATAGTAATAGTGCACTTTGACCTCTTCCAAGTCGTTCAACACTAGTACATATGGGGTCCACACAGTTCATGTGGCTCAGGTGAGTGCTGAGCAATTACTGTAATTTAAAAAAAAAAATGTATGTATAAACTACTAATATCTCCGTTCATTTCCATTATTTCATTCTAACTGACTTTTCAAACTAATAATGAAGATTAAATTATGTTCTCAATTATATTTATATTTTAATTTTAGAAAAATAAATTTTATTAGAGTAATTATAATTGGATAAAATATCTTTTTCTCAAAATTTTTTGTATGTGTATCAATTTCGTATCAAAATTTTATTTTGTATTAAATTAGTACTAAAATTTTGAATTTGATTTTCATATTATATTATCTAAAACTTTTTCAGTACCACATGAGTAAATCTAATGTCTATGTCAGTATAAATCAACTGAAAAAGTGTTTTGTATCATGATCTGAAAATAGCTTCAAAGTTTTGATATCAATTTAATACCAAAAAATTTTGCTACCAATTTGATATATATGCAAAATTTTGTACCATTAATTCATTTTACCCAATATAATTTATTACAATTTTTTGTCTTTTTAAAAAAATGTAATATTAACATCATTTGGATTGAAGAATTTTAAACTTTATAAATTCTATAAAATAGATAGATTTTAAATCCATTCATAGATTGTGAAATTCATTGATTCTAATAATTATTTTGTTTGGTTTAACTATAGAATTTATTGATTGATGATAAAGGTGAGCAAAACTGAACCGAAAATCAAGCCAAACTATATTGAATTCGATATATTTAATTTTTAGTTTATTCGGTTGAGTTATTTTCAAAAACTTTAGTTCAGGTTGAAAATATTGAAAAATATATTAAACAGAACCGATTTGACTTTTTTATACATATATATATTTTATAAATTTTATAGTAATTAATTATAATTTTAATATAAAATAAATTATAGTTTATAATAATTAGTTTTGTTACTTGATAGTTGATAAAATTATGAATTATGACAATTTATTATAATTTGTGTTAACTAATTTTAATTTTATAGTAATTAATAAAATTATGATAATTGATTTTAATTTATGTTAATTTATAAATTTTTTTATTTTATTAATTTATAATTTTTTTTATTTCAACTTAGGTAATTTATAAAATTATAATAATTGATTTTAATTTATATTAATTGAAAAAGTATTATGATTGATTTTAATTTTTATAATTGATAAAATATGGAATAATTATAATTTATATTAACTAATAAATTAATTTATAAAATCAATTAAATTGAATCGAACTCAATTGAAATATTTTGGTTCGATTAGATTCGATTCATAATATAGTTCAATTGGGTCTTTTTATATAGATTTGGTTTATTAGAATTCGGTTTGATTTAAAATCGAACCGAACCCATGCACTCCCCTAATTAATGATATAGTGTCTCTTGTATTCATGTCTGGTTTGATATCTACAAGAATTTAACAATTATTCTCTTCATTCCAAATTAATTTTTTCTTTTTCAAATAAAAAAAATCAATTATCTATCACTTTTATGTATCCAATGCAATATTAATTTTTTTTCTCATTTTATTCTTGTGTTAACCTTATTTATATTAATTAGTTTTACAAAATTCAATACAATTTTCCAATTTTGAATATATATATAGAGAAGTAATTTAGTCTCATTTAGCCCTTTTTTTTTCTATATGTAAGTCTATTAAATATTTTCTTAATATAAATACAAATCCCAAAAAAAGTTAATTAATTTAGAATGGAGGTAGTAATTTACATTCTTATCTATCTTTTATTACATATTTGTAATTTATCATTGATTAAGCATTTTCTAATCTTTCTTTTTTACCTTGTTTATATTGATTTTTTGTTGACAAATATTGTTTAAATTCATTTCAAAATAATTTTTTAGGAATATATATATATATATATATATATATATATATATATATATATATATATAAAAGCATTAAGAGACATGATTTTTATTGTCTTTTATGGTTGGTTATAGTTTTGGAATATTATTAGTTTGTTAGAAACAAGTTTGGAATAAAAAAAATGATAACAATCCTTGAAAAATTAAGTATTTTGAACTATTCTACCTAGGAGATGTGAAATAAAATTCATAAAAAATGAAAAATTTTGGAGGATGAGTTATTTTTACAAAATTCATGAATTTTGACTTTTTTAAATAGCCAAAAAATTATTTTAGCATAAATACATTTCATTTAAAGTCTCTCAATATAAACAGTCATTATTATTTTATACTTTTTTTTATGTCTACTAATTTTTCATTAATATGCATTGCATATGATTATTAAATATTTGACTTGTTATTAATCATCATTTGATTATTAGATATTTACACCCGTACATTCAAATTACTAATTTGGACTCATATTAAGAGTAATATATAAATAGAAATAGTAAGTACTTTATTTTTTCTGTTTTTCCAAATTACTGATTTGTCTATTATTAAAAATCATATATAAAATAGATGTAGTAAGTACTTTATGCTATTTTTTTTATCCCTTATTCTCAATTATCCATGTGTACTGCACATGATTTATAATAATTGGATTCATCATTATTAAATAAATAATAATAATAATCTTATACAACAAATTAATTTTAGTTAATTTTAATTATCATGTAATTAAGTTATATTTAATTTAGATATTAATGGTTGTTAATTATATTATATATAAAAGTAAATTATATTATACTATACACATAAATTTTAAAAACTTAACTTATTAGGTATATGATTAAAATAAAATTAATTATTGAACTATATAAAAATTATTAATAAATTATAATTTCTCAAATAACTTTTAAGAATTATATTCAGTATTTTGAAATTCATGTTATACATTATATGCATAATTATAATTTAGTTTAGACTTACTACTATAAATTCAATATGTCAGTAAAAACTATTATTGTTGTACATTGAATGACAATATACTATTTTTATTTTTTTAACCGTGTTTTCCTAATATTTTTTTAGAGAAAATAACTCTTAAAAAATTATATAAATTTATATACTATTACATAAATTTTAAAAAGTTTAAAGGGTGTAATTATCTATCCTCAATTGAATATGGTTCTACCAAAGCTTAGGTTGATGATGAGTGTAAGTAAGTAGACATATGAGCAAAATTAAACTAAAAATAAAAAATCGAATTGATTTGGCTTGATTTGATTTTTAGGAGTATTATAAATATGATTTTGCCAAAATTAATCAATAATTAGTAATAATTTTTTGTTATTTGATTAAATTGAACCAAATCAAATTAAGACTTTTTACACTTTCAGCTTTTGTTTTCTTTCTTTTTAATATTAGTTATCTGAATTTTTTATATATATAAAATATAGTTATTTAGTCTTAATAGAATTAGATTTCTAATTAATTAATTAATAATATTTTTTACTAATAAATTAAATTATTAAATGATATAATTAATCAAATTAACTAATACTATCGGATTGTCTTTTTGATAAATTTGTCTGTCCTCCCCCTTATTTCCACTTTTATACTATTAGTAAGTATGATGATTAATTTATAATTTCACAATAAGAAATTAAATGATTTTAAACTTAATTAATTTATATATATTGCCGGATAAAATTAATGCTAACAATAACAAATCAAAAACAAAGATATTAGTAACAAATTATTGATTTAAGTAATTAATTTTCAATTATATGCACATAAAACATAGTTATGTTCTAATAAAATTGAACTTCTAATTAATGAATTATTAATAATATTTACTAATAAATTAAATTATTAAATAATAAAATTAATCCAATTAATTAATATAATTAATTTGGTTTTTCAGTAAATTTATCTGTCTCTCTATTCTCACTTTTATATATAGTATGATTAAATTGCACACTTAATATTGATAAAAAAAATTAATTGATGGTTAAAATGAAATAGAATGAGTATATTAATAAAATTAATTATTAATGTCTGACTTGCATTTGGAGGAATTAAAAAAAGTTCATTAATTCTTTAAATTACTAAAAGTCCTACTGATAATCTTTTTAGCAAAACAAATAATTTTAAAAATTTAAATTATTGTTGATTATTAAATTTTGAATATATATAAATGGATCAACAATAAAAAAAAAAAAGATGTCGAATTGAAAAGAGAAAATAAAATAATAAGTATTTTGTTTACTTTTTTCTTGTTTTTAAACACTGACATTTTACTTAAATAATATTTTTAATAATAAATCGAAATAAAAGACACTAAATAGAATCAATCAAACAGTTAATCAGAATAAGATATTTCAAATAATAATTCAATTCTAAGCAAATAATGGATCTAAAAGTTTAAAACTGTGATCACCCATATTAAATTTACAGGCATGCTAAGTGATAATTAGGGGTTGAACTTTCTTTCATTAAAAATGAAAAAAAAATCCAGGATCCTTCTAATCTATTACAATACATTAAAGCTTCTTGGGTTCGCCACTGTTCATTAGACAGTGCATTTTCAAAAAAAACCACAAAACAAAACGACGCCGTTTGTTGTTGAATAAAATGGAAACGTTTCCATGATTTATGTTGATCCCGTTTTTAAAACTGATGGGATTTCTTGATTTTGTTTGCTCTTCTTACAGATGCTCTTCACAAACTCAAGGATTTTGTTCAAGACTTGATTTTTACCTATGGGTGTGGATTATCTAAACTGATTTTATTTGTTCTTTCTTATGGGTTTCGATGATTTTTGCTGATTTCGTTTTTAAAACTCATAGATTTCGTTCAGATTTTTTTTTTTTTTTCTAGGTATGAATGATTCTAATGTATTTAGTTTGTTCTTCTTTATAGGTCCTTTTCACACCGGAGAGGGAGCAGAAGAGGCATAGATTTCCATATGAGAAGAAATGGATTTTGTTCAAATTTTGATTTTTTTCCTACCAGAGAATCTGGGTCTATCCACTCGTTAAGAAAATTAGAAGCTGCCCAGCAGCAGTTTGGAATCGCACAAATTTATTACCAACAAATAGAAAACATACAAATAAATAGAAATAGAAACTTACATATACTAGACTTAATTTGTCCATGGAGGACCAACCAAACCAAAGATGCAATACACAAAATTAAGATAATCAAGATGCAATACACACAAAATTATTTCAATCGCAGATAACTTATTTTAAGGCAAGCATGAGATTTGTAGAGAAGATGACAATGGCGGGATGGATAATGAGACAGCTATTAATTTGTGATTAAAGGTCATGGCGGAGGTTGACCTGCTGGCGGTCAGCAAATCTCATAATAAGCAAGTTCTGAGTTAATGATTGTGTGACCCGTCGCACATAGAAATCAGTATTGTTTGGCCTTTGCAGTACTATTTGGATGTTACCTGGAAATTGTCCTGCAGCATCAGATAACTGGACTGCCTCGCAGAGATGACCCCAGCTGGTCTCATAGCCACGCATGGCAGGATCTGGTAGAAAGTTTTGTCCTTGTTGAATACTAAGGAGCACTCGTTGCTGGATGTATCTATATCTTGCAGCCTCCGAAACCGTCTGTATAACCACTATAAGAGATCTAGCCAAAGTCGGCCTGTCGTAATCATGGAGTCTCGTGATTGCAGCATTCAATGGCTGCAATCCTAATTCGATGGTTTCTCTTGTTACTTCTTGATCACTTCTTCCTTGATCATTCCTTCTTCGTTCATTCCTTGCAGAATTATGAGTGTTTCGTGCATCACGTTCCATGTTCTCGTAGAGACTGGCAAATGGGAGACGATTCTGCTGAGTGTCAGTGAAAACATATGGACTTGTATCATTAAAATGGTTGGGAAAGAAGTATGATTGATTTCCAGCACGATAACCCACCACATAGAGATCAGTTATATCCACTGCTAATGTAATAGTCAAACCCCTTACATTTCGAAGTTCTACAAAAAAATAGCGTTCATTATTAGGCAGTGTATCAGGATTTCGCATAACTGGTATTCCATGGCTATGCTCTTCACTTGCCGCTCTCTCTCGTATCTCGTCTAAAAATCTCCTGTAATCATTGTCTTCCGCCTGGATTTTGAACCAGCGCACAGTGTTGAACTGGTGCACAAAGCTTTTTATTTATTTATTTATTTTTTCACTTGGACAGTTTAAGGCAATTGAAACAATAAATTTTTTTATGTTTGCCCGTCCCAACTAAGGAAGCTCATTCCCAAATGTATGTTGTTGTGATTTTTGGTCAATTTTTATTGATTAACTAATAATTAACATTTCAAAAATAAAAAAAAATTGATAATTAACAATTAAATTCATGTTGTAGTGATTTAAAACAACTCTTAATTATATCCTTAAAAAACTCTTAGTTTTAATTCTTTAGGAAAGTTTTAATTAAAAAAATAATAAAAAGTTTAATTAATAAAAAAATAAAAAATGAATAAGTTAGATAATTAAAAAAAGAGAGAAGTATCGTTTCATGAAAAAAAATAATAATAAGAGCACCATGCATGCAAAACCAATATATAGATTAAATAAAAAAAAATATTCCAGCTCATTAAGGCTATAAGAAATAATGAAAGCCATGCATGCAACGTAAATAAATAAATAAAATTAAGAGAGTCATGCATGCATAAAAAGCCAGAGGTGCCGCTTGAAGTAGTGCACTACATTCTGTTTTACCACTTCAACCTCCAGAAATTTTTAAATAGATTATGATTACTATGTCATACATATACTAAGCCAATTACTTATTGACATACATTTAATTGTTTTATTCTTATTAGTAGAAATAAATGCAACATACATGTATGTTATTTAATGATTAAATTAGTTTATAAATTATATGATCGACCCATTGGTCTGAACCATAGATTGCCAGTGCATGCCATCTGCTAACTATTGATGCAATACTTAGTGCTCTGTGAGATATCTCTGTAGCAGCATACAGAGTATTGTCCCAACCAACTGAACTATTGAAGAGGCCTGAAATATTGGTCAAGCTAAGAATTTTCAGAAAGAAAGGTTTCTGATCTTGAGCTAGTAATTAAGATTTGGAACTTCAAGATCACCCCATTAATGACAGTGATTGTTCCATTATACCCTGTGGTTTAAAAGAAAGTCATGAATTGGCTAGCAGTGACAAAACAAAACTGTAGAAGAGTAAAAATCTATAACCTATGGCTGATCTTCCACAGGTTATAACACAGATTCATATGTTCCTAGATGAATGCTAAAACATCAAATTCTGTTTCTAACAACTTCGAATAGTAATTGAAATGAATGATTTGCAAGGGCCAAAATGAATATGAGCAGAGAAATAAGAAAGAATGAAGCCATAACTCTGTTCAAAAGGCTAAAACATACGTTGCACGTGGCTTGGGAAAGGCAGGGCTTCATGTCTCTTCACCAAATAAGGTAGCAGGTTTCTCCCAACTTTCATAAGGTAATTTCACCGACGATACCTCAATTATATAAATTGTAACAACTTAATATCCTAAAAATTATTTGTAATATGAAAGTACTATAATTATTTAAATTGTAACAACTCAGTACCACAAAAATTATTTATAACACAAAAGTACCTCAATTATGTAAATTGTAACAAATCAGTACCTCAAATATTATTTGTAATACAAAAATATTTCAATTTTTTTTGTAACTAAATAATATTTCTGTTTTCAGCTATTATGGCTCATTTAGTCAATTAATCAATTAAAAAAATTAAATAAAAAAAAACTCAAAACTTGCTTTTGGAACACTTGACAACACTTCTAAGCACCCTTTTAGTCTCTCTAAAAGAAGTATGATATGAAATATCTAGATAAATTTTAACAAAAAAACAAAATTTGTTATAATACCCAGTTAGTAAAATTAAAATTTATCTGATGTGAATATTATAGTTAATTTTATTTTTATTAAAATTTATCTGATGTAGATATTTCATATCACACTTATGTTAGGAAAACTAACAGAAATAAGTATTATTTAATTACAAAATAAAAATTGAGGTATTTTTGTGTTACAAATAATCTTTCAGGTATTAAGTTGTTACGAGATATATAATTGGAGAACCGTGGGTGAAATTCACTCAATTTCATGCGATAAGAATTTGCCTACCAAATCAAAACCAAAAGATATAAGAGAAGTGACGAGATTAATGAAAAAGGCAAAACTATACTGCTGACAGACAATAACAACCGAAACCAACATGTATAAACAACATATAGATAGAGCACGCCCCTATGCCGAAAGGCGGCTTACATGGTAATGGTTTTGGCGAGATTTTGAGAAGGATGGGAACATGTTTTTTGTTTTATGAGAGATAACTAAATATATTTGTTTGATTTTGATAAGGAGATTGTTGCAAATATTATTAGTTTTCAATTTCTTTTGAATTCTTATATTTCAGTATTTTTTTTATAAGCATATTAATTTTATTAATATGAGGAAAAAAGCTGCCTTAATCATAGATTGAGGTCATGAAAAATCCCTCCCTAAAACTAAATAATAGAGTATGAGGAAAACAAACAACCCTTGCTTCTAGCTTAAAAGAAACATAAAAGAGAAGAACAGAAAAACCTAGAACAACATATAAGCTCATGAATCAAAGAAAACAATGCAGCCAAAAATAAAAGTTGAAGTGATAGACTGAAAGTATGAATCGGCTTGCTTGAACAGGCCTGCAATCGTGCACATTGGAAAAAAATGAGTTGAAAGAAAATTACCAATGATTGAAGCACAAAATGTGGAGCTGCCCCATTGGTAAAGACTTGTTGAAAGAAAAATAGCAAAAACTTGATGAAATTTGAGATTCGTAAACAATTGCTACTTTTAGGATTTCAATTTTATATTTTCTATTTTTATGAAATTTGATTGGTTGAAATAATTTTAAATTATAACATTATAGTCTTGTTTCGGCACCTCTTCCAAAGGATAGAAAAATAAAATTAATTTTAGATAATTTTTTAAAATAAATTCTGTTTATATTATCTCTAAAATAATCAAATTAGACAGCAGTATATATATTAACTAATATATATAAAAACATTGATATCAAATTATTATATAATTGCATTAGTTTACAAATAATGTAATGTCAAGCAGTTCCACTTTTTCGGTCCGAAAAATGCATTGTTGGAACTAGATTGGAACACCAAGCGGCTCTAGATTCAGGGGTTCCTGCTATAGCTGAACACGAGGGAAAGATAAAGCCAAGAAAAATGGAATCATGGAATGGTGCAGCTTCCATATTTTCCACAAAGAGCATTCACATTTGTTTAGAATTTTCTTTACCTTTATCTTCTAAAGTTGGTACTAATACCTCAAATTTTCTTCTATATATTAGTTATAGAAATACATGTTCTATTTATTAATTTCTTAATTAGCATTTACATCGAATAATGCCAAGAAAAAGATGGAAGCGATATTGCATGGTACCAACTGAATTAATTCCATATTCGCAAAATAGTTTTAAATCTTTTTACCCTCTGTACTTTATATTTGGAAATAATGCCTCAGACTTTCCTTCCATTATTAATAACAGTAATTTTCCTGTGCATTTTCCTAACCACCATTTACAGTTGTTTAAAATTTTGTATTTTAAAGTTGGAAATAATATCTCGATGAGCCTTTCCTTCTATATCTCATGAGTAGATATTCCATTTAAATTTTAAGAGATAACTATTAAGAAGAAAAAAAATTATGAAAATATAATTCAATTCCGTTTGCAATTTCTCTCAACATTTTTTTTAAAAATAATTAGTCCGACGATATTTGTAAAATTAATTTACAATTGGATCTGTGTTAATTTACTAATTCTACAATTAGTAAAATTATTATGTTTAAGTAAACATATGAGGGGATCTTATTAATAATTAAATCAAAATGGATTAAAATAATCTCATATTCATACAAATATAATAAGTCATGTTAATAATATTAACCATGAGATTTAGAAGAATAACTAATAATGTGCAATGATTCGGTTATATCAAATTACCAAACGGAATCATTAAAATTTGGTAACCGATTATCGTATTAAAATTTGGTTTGGGGTAGTAATAGTTCAGCTATTTCGATTATTCGGTAATTTACCGTGGTAATAATTGAATTACCTAATTTTATATATTTAATTTTAGGTTTATTTTAATTTTTTATAAATTTTATTATGATATTTGTATTTGTCTAAAATATATTTTTTATTTTATTTCAAAAACTATGTTATTTTATGGTATTTTAATTTATGTCATATTTTTTATTTATGTAGTATTTTTATTATAATTAAATAAGTTAAAAATTTTGATAAATTTAAGTGATTTAAAATTTTGGTTATTCGGGTAATTACCGAAATTTTAAATTCAGTAATCGGTAACTGAATTTTTTATTCGATTCGGTAATCGGTGAAACTTTTTTGAAGAATTCGGGATTCGGTTACCAAAATTTTGTTCGGTTCAGTAACCGAATAACCAAATGCTTACCCCTAAAAATAACTCATATGAAATAATTAAATGAACTGTCATGTTGCAAATGTTTGAATGGCTTAGTACATACATGTGATTTAGAGAAAAGTCTTGGTGCTTCGACTGTAATCATCTACCAGAACTGTAAGATATCTAGTTTGAATTTTTGGTCCTCCTGTAGCCAAAAAGCAATTGTGTGACAATATTGTATCTGCGAACTTAACTTCACTTGCAGTTCATCCATGTTTATTACTTATTTTCTCTTGCCATTTAAGCAATAAAAATTCAGACACAAAACAATCTTTTTTTAATGAACAACTATATCTATTATACTGATGAACTCAAGGAATATAAAACATCACATCACATTCATTAATAAACTAAAGCACAATTAAATGCAAACATAAAATGCAGAAGCTGTAAGGCTACTGCCAAACACAAAATAGAAATCTTATTATATGACAGGTTCATGTATGATTTTCCTGCTATATATGGTATCTAGGTAACAACACAACAGAGATTACCCTTAGGAAGGTATGCCAGCCCCAAACCACCACCACACCCTCCTCTCACCCTAGCCTAGCAGTTGCCTAAGAAGCATGGACACAGACACAAGGATACGATACGGCGGGACACGGAGACACTACAAAATCCAAAATATTAGGACACGGACATGACATAATAATTATCTTTATAAATATCATCCTTAAAAAACAATTTATATAAATCAAAAACTAGTATTCAAATATTATCATTAGAAATATTCAAAGTATCCATAGCTAAACCAAACAAGAGACTTTTCTGAGTTCAAGAATAGTCTTCTATAGGAATCAACTGAACCAAGAAAAAAATAAAATGTCAAAACAGAATGAGACTAGCAACTATGCTACTGTACCAAATTATATAGAGCACAAAAAAAATGTAAAAATAGAGAAAAAGGAAAATGTAAAAACAGAAGAAAAGAAACAACTAGAGTTTAATATAAACACCCATTATATCCACCAAGAAGGCAAGAACAACTAACTGCTAGAGATAAGGCTGTTATGGCAGGAAAGAAGAGAAAACAAAGTCGGATACAATCGGAGAGAAGTCGAAGAAAGAAGCCCGATAAGAACATCCACCATTAATTGCTCTACTCCAAGCCCTTTGCTCCAACCAACGCACCAAAATCGCAAAGGATGATTATCTCAGTTCGTTTTTGTTGGAGGAATAGAAGGGCTACAGACATTAGGAGGAATAGAAGGAATATATAATAGGGTTAGCGAATTTAGTGGGTTGTGGATGTTTAGGGCTGCAAATGTTAAGTTTAGGGTAAAATCACTAGACCAGATAATTGGGCTTACTAAAATTATAAAATAGGTCCAAAAGAAATCCAAGAAACCTTCAGTTGTGTCAATCCCCGTGTCCTTGTCATGTCCAGAGTATTGACCTCGTTTTTAGTCAACAACACGCCATGTGGAGTGTCCAACACATGTTGAGGCGTGTTTGAGGTGTGTCCGCGTGTCCGACACTCAAACACTCCACCCTTTTGCTGTATCCATGCTTCCCAGGCAGTCACAACCCGACCTGTCACAAGCCACATCCATCCTCTTCCCTATCATATCCCAAACAATTCCATCGTACACCACTTTTTTTTAGGCACGATCATCTATTTGGAGAACTTTCCATCCATCTGGAATGCAGAAGCACTTTGGAGGCACTTCTCAAAGCAATGGAGTCTCGAGGAGTTCTATATTTTGGAGCGATTAACAAGGAGAGGGTGATCCTTTGCCTTTATCAAACTCAATGACATCAAAGATTGCACTATTATTCTTCAATATATAAACACTGTTGCAATTGGTGGCCATCGGCTTTTTGGTCAAGTTTATTCTATAGCAAGCCTTTTAGAAATAACTATGATTCAGACCGCTCCTACAAAAACACCGCCAATCCTCAATGACCTCTTAGGAGACCACCTCCAGCATCGACTTTCAACACTCGAGACCACCGGTCATATTTTAATGTTCTCACTAATGGGAATGCTTCTTCCCAGCAGAAGACTTATGGCAATAGTAATTCAATTTCTATTAAGGGTCGCTACAGTGGTTCCACAACTACATGGGAATGGCTTGCTTGATTGGCACTGGGAACTTTGCACGATTTGAAAATGGCTTTCTTTATTCAGGAGAAACTTAATGAAGCTGGACATAAGGGAATCACTGCAACGCCAATGGGAGGCTAGTCAATATTGCTTGCTTTTAATAGTCCTGAGCAATGCTCTGCTTACTTAGACAACAATAAGCCTTTATTAGGCAAATGGTTCTCTAATGTTCGCAATTTCGACTCAAAATTAGTTCCTATGAGATGCTATGTTTGGATAAGATGTCATAGGATTCCTCTAAACCTGCAGAACGTTGCCTTTTTTCAATGGTTTGCTAAATTTTTCGGGGACTATGTCACGCTAGACCCAGATACTATTAAGTGTCTGCATTATGATACAGGTCGTATTTTAATTAGCACTACCATTGCAACATCCATTAACATATATTTGGCCATCGCACATAATGACTTCATGTTTAATGTTTTGGTATTGGAGGATTATTGCCAGCTCTTTATTCCTAATCAGGTCCCTTTTTGTGCAGATCAATCTTCTTCATCAAACATTGACAATGCTAGCTCAGTTATGGCAGAGTCAATTAGGGGAAGTTTGAATCTGATGAGGATGTCGTCTCCAACAAAAATGCTTTGCATTCAAATTGGGAGGAAAATCTGGAGAAGGGATTAGATTTGATGCAGCATATTAATGGTTCAAATGTTAACTTTCCTTTCGTGCATGAGAAGGACATTTCTTAATCTTCTGTGGAAGCCACGCAAGATTCTTGTAATCCGCATTTTTTTTTGGAAGAGGTCCATGTGTCTGACACGAATGAAGCTATTCACTCAACTAAACAACAAACTGATCAATTAAATGGGGGCCAACATACATTTCAACTCATTACACATCGTCGGTAGAGATAGATGATCTCTTACCAGGCCAAGCCCACAACTTGAAGTTAAAAGGTAATTTTATAAAAATAACAAAAAAAAAAAAAAAACAGAAAAATACTGCCTTACAAAGTTTTTTTTTCAAAAATATTTGACGCTTTACGTTAAAATCCTTCAGAAATATTATAAAATACTTAAAATCAGCGTTTATCCAAAGTTTACCAAATGTTTACCCGATGTTTACTATAAAATTAATGAAAATTAAATTTACAAAAGGTTTTTCAAATATTTACTCAAAGTTAACTCGAATTATATTTAATATTTACCCAATATTTACCAGAAAATAATGAAAATTGAATTTATATAATATTTACTCAAAGATGTACCAAAGTTTATCTAAGAATTATTCAAAGTTTACTCACAGTTTACCATAAATTAATGAAAATTGAAATTATAAAATGTTTATCAAAGATTTACTTAAAATTTACTCAAGTTATTTTTAAGATATATCCAATATTTACTAAAAAATTTAATGAAAGTTAAAGTTATACAAAGTTTACTCAAAATTTACTTACCCAAAGTTTACTACAAAATTAAAGAAAATCGAAGTTACAAAAAGTCTGTTAAAGATTTACTTAATATTTATTTAAGTTATACTCAAGATTTACCCAATATTTACAAGAAAATTAATCAAAATTGAAGTTACATAAGTTTTACCCAAAATTTACTCAAAATTTACTTTACATCAAGTCAATCTCTCAATTAAAAATTACCAAAATATACTTAAAGTTTACCAAAGTAAATAAATTTAATTAAGTTAATTAATACAAATTTATATTTTTTTGTAATTAAGGTTTGTCCAGTATTTACTTTAATAATTAAGTTAATTAAATTTAAGTTTACATATTTTTTAACTAATTAAGTTAATATAGGAATCTCGGCTACCATTCAGGGTCTTGGTACGGGGCAATTAACTATTAATGATGCCATTTCTCTTGAGCTTCCTTTCACCACGGAGGAGGTAAGAAAAGCAGTTTGGGCATGTGATTCCTCTAAGGCACTAGGGCTAGACGGTGTTAACTTTTATTTTTACAAGCGATCTTGGAGCTTTATCAAACATGATATTTGGAACCTCATCAACAGTTTCTATGTAACAGGGAAGTTTCCAGATGGTATTAAGAGAAGTTTTGTCACTCTAATTCCTAAAAAAGTGGTGCTTGTAGGGTCGATGAGTTCAAGGAGATTTCTTTGATCCATGGCATATATAACATTGTTGCAAAGCTTCTGGCAAACAGACTAAAAAATGTTATTGGCACGGTCATTAGTTCTCACTAGTCAACTTTTGTGGCAGGCAGACAAATCTTTGTTAGCTTCTTGGATGCAAATGAAATCATTGATTCATGCAGGAATAATCATATGCCTTGTTGACTCTTCAAAATTGATGTTGAAAAGGCTTTTGACACCATTAAATGGGATTATTTGATGCAGGTGATGATTGATATGGGTTTCGATGTTCGATAGTGCAATTGGATGCCTTGTGAATTCTAGATCGTTTATTTTAGTAAATGGATCTCCATCTAAAGAATTCAAAGTATTCAATGGTGTTTAAAAAGGCTGTCCGCTTTCACCTTTCCTTTTCATCATAGCTGTTGAACCTTTGACTTATTTAATTAACAATATGCTTGCTCGAGGTCTTATTAGTGTGTATCATTCGCCAAAGCAGGGCCTTATTATCACCCATATGCAACTTGCTGATGACATGATTATTTTCAATAGGGATTCTGTGCAGGACTTTACTGATTTGGCCAGAATGTTAAGATGCTTCTCTTTAGATTCAGGTCTCCATATCAATTTCAGCAAAAGCAATATTATTGGCATAAATGTTTCTGAAGAGATCCTTACCACTATTGCCTCTGCCATCTATTGCAAGACTTCACGTTTGCCAATAACTTATCTTGGTCTGCCTTTGGATGCTTCTCCAAATCGTCTTGCAACTTGGAATCCAGTGATCTCCAAGATCTAGAAAAAAACTTGCATTCTGGAAGGGCAAAATACTCTTTCAAGATGGCAGATTAACGCTCATAAAATCTTGCATTTCATTGCTCCCTTTTTACTATTTGTCTATTTTTCGAATGCCTGTTATTGTTGCCAAAATTATTAATAAGCACATTCATGCTTTCTTCTGGAGTGGAGATGTTGTCTCAGGATCTAAGATGCACAGGGCGAATTGGGATTTGTTAACAACTCCGAAAACAAATGGCAGATTGAGTATCTGTGATTTGACATTACGTAATAAGGCTTTATTACTAAAATGGCTTGGGAAGCTTCATCTTTAATCAGATAAGCTTTGGGTTCGGGTCATATCCCACAAATACAATGTCAGAAGGTTTGATTTCGTGACTCCATATCATCAATCCTCAGCTGTTTGGAGAGGTATCACTTCTACTTATACTTGCAATGACGCTTTTCCCACTTTTGTTCATTCAAATGTACACTTTAATTAAAGTATGGGTGATAGCATTCTTTTTTTGGTGGATATTTGGGTTCATGATAAACCTTTAATTGAATTATTTTCTGATCTATTTGCCCTTACTGTTGCTAGGTTTATATTCATCAAGGATATGGGCACATGGCTTGAAACTGGTTGGTGCTGGAATGTTAAGTGGTGTCATACTCTTGGAGAAAATGAGTTACGAACCATGGAAAGCTTGTTAAGTTTGATTGCAGAGGTCCCGATTTCTATGGATAGGTGTGATCAAATATTGTGGTCCACAAATAAGGATGGTTTATATACTGTGCAATCTTGCTACCATTCTTTTCTTTGTTCCAAACAACCTCTTCTGGCTCAATTTCAACAGGTCTGGTTGAATGTCTATCCAGCAAAAGTAGAATTATTTACTTGGTTATGTTTTCATGGGATTTTACCTACTCGAGATATGTTATTTCAATGTGGAATATGCACTCTAGTGCAAAATTGATGTAGCTTTTGTAACTTCTTTGGCAAATCTACAGATCATGTATTATTGCTTTGTTATTTCTCATGGAGAGTTTGGGCTTTCTTCCTTTGATGGTAGGGTGTCTCAACACCAATTTCTGGTACCGTCTCAAACTTTTTTCTCCTTTGGGATCAGCTAGTTGTAGGCAAAATTCAGCGGTGTTTTTGGCGAATTTTATTCCTTCCGATTGCTTAGACATTATGGTTACGCATGAATGAGGCTATTTTCAGCAGTAGTTTTATGGATTTTCAGCCTATTGTAGATCTCATTTTTTACTGTGTATGGTTATGGTTCAGTGCTTACCTGCCACACTTCCCTTGTAGCTTTTCTGATCTTATTCGGTTGGCTATATGCATTCAGTGTTGGAGCAACAACAGGCAAAAGAGGCTTCAATTCTGATACTCTGTTCTTCAAAAGTGTCAATTTGTAGCATCAAAGCCATGACTTTTTCATAACTTTCAACAACATTCATGAGTGGCCATTTTGAGGAATTTTTTTACATTTGTATTGTTCCTAGGATGTTAGTGTCAGCTTTGGTTTATTCTATCTGGCTGTTTTGTGTTTTGGTGCTTTTTTATGTTCTTTGCTTTGGTATTCTCTTTGTATTGTTTCATCTTTTTGGCAGCTCTTTGGCATGAAGCAAGATTTTTTTCTTGCTCTTGCGGTACTTAGTTTTTTTACTAAGATAGTTTTTCATCTATTAATAAAAGAAGATTAATTATATAAAAAAAAATATAGGCTATATTTATATTAAGAGATTTCAAATAAAATATTTTGAACAATTCATATATTTATATCAAATCCATCGTTTTATTTAAAAAAAAGTCAAAATCCATGGATTTTGGAAATTCTTTTATCTGTTCAAATCTTTCATTTTTTAGGGATTTTATTTATCACCTCCTAAGTGAAAAAATTCAAAAACTAGAAATTTTAATCAATACAAGATTTTTGCCAAATTTTTTATTCCAAGATTGTCCATAATAAATTGATAATATTCCAAAACTATTTTTAATCCTAAAAAAGTAAAAATTAATTTTCTTTTAATTTCAACTAATTGCTTATTATTATTATTAATAAAAAATATTTTTTAGAAATGTAATTAAACATTATAACACATGATAATATATATTAAACTCTTGAAATAACTAATTTTTTAAATATATAGTGGAAATGATTATATATGTTTAATTAATAATAAATTATTAATATTTAATAAATGATAAAATTAGAAATTAATTGTTAAATCCATGAATTATGATTATTGAACTAAATATAAGTATAAGGATAATTACAACATCAATCCATGAATTTTATAGTTAAATCAAATTCCTCAATCGAAAGGGTGCTATAGTATCCAGGCATTTGTTGTCTTTGAAGAAAGGATGTAATTGGGGAAGCTGTTTGTGTGAAAGCAACCAACTCTGCCCATGTGAAGTCTGGGTAAACTCTTTCCTCTTATGCTTGCACAAGATCCTCAGGTGGACTCACCACTTTGTCTTCTCTTAGAGAAAGAAAAAACACCAATAATTTTCTCTAGAGAAATTCTAAAGTACACTCTATGTAATTTATACTGAATGTTTTAAAACCATTAGATTATCAACTTTTAATCTCATTCGTTGATAATAAGTGGTTGAGATTAAAATTTAATGATCCAATGGTTCTAAGACATCTGGTATAAATTACACTGAGTGCATCACAGAAATCCTCCAATATAAAATATCTATTCCATTATTTTCTTTTACAAAAATATTATTTGACTAGAACGAAAATTCAATAAGTAGTAGTACTACTACACTCTTCAAAATTCAGCACATTATCTACAAGTTGGGACTAATTCAATTGAAACACCAATTATAAATTGGTCATCACACTCAACCTCCACGAGAAGAAAATAAGTCTACACATTACCTTTGTTGTTGTCGATATTGTAAACTTAATTTCGCAGTCAGCCTAGCTATGTTTAATAATTAGTTGTCTTACAAGTTGTACTAAACGCAGAGCATAAATCTTGACCATATTATAGCATATTACAAAGGATAATTTGTAAATAAAATAACATTTCATAAGTTCTAATTATAATCTAATGCATAAAATATATTACTAAAATATGGGAAATTTCTATCATAGGACAGGTTCTTGGCTAACAGTTTCCAGCTATATATGGTAGCTAAGCTAGCTTGGCAGTTGTTGTCTTCGAAGGAAGGAGGTGATTGGCGAAGTTGTGGAGGGTGGATTCATTAACCCTGTAGTGCTTTTGTGTGAAATCAACCAACTGTGCCCATGTAAAATCTGAGTACATTCTTTTCCCTTTTTTCCTCACAAGATCCTCCGGTGGATTCACCGCTTTGTCTTCTTTTGGTGAAAGAAAGAACACCAATGATTTTCTCTCTTTGAACTTGTTAACCGTTGCCCTATGCAGGCAACTCTTATATATCCCATTTGACAACGCCTGCGTATAATATGTAATTTAATTACCAGCCAATTAAGTAAATTAACACAAACAAGAGACTACCTTACCTCAAAGGTGTCACCAATGCTGATAACTAAAGCCCCTGGAACAGGTTGAACAGAACGCCATTCATTGTCTGCAAAAACCTCAAGACCTGCAACTTCGTCTTGGTGAAGTATAGCTAGGGAATTTGGATCGCAATGGGGTCCGGTGCCCACAGTGAGATTTGGCTCTTGACAAGCTGGATAAGAGTTACACCTCATCAATGAGAAGCCATCCTCACAAAACTTCCTTAAGTAAAGCCTATCAACTCCCAAGCTGATTGCAAATAGTTCCATTAAGGAAAGAGCTAAATCCTCCATTGCTTCACAATATTTTTGGTAGACCATTCTGCAACCCAAAATAAAATAAAATAAAATAAAGAAACAGCCACATTGTATCAAATTATTTGTCATGTTCATAAATTGGGTGATGGACCAATTAAGAAACTTCAATAAATTTTACCCTGTTTTTTCAAAATCCTTCCCTAATTTAGATGTGAAGAAATTCAATACAACAGGTTCTGAAGAGTTCTTATAATAGTAGAAAGATATCATCTCTTTCCAGGGCAATTTGGAGGAGAATCTATCAGAGTGGGCACTTGAATACCCACAAAGGCTGGGTGGTTTTTTCAGAATTTTAAAGTTTTTCATTTGTAGGAAGCTTAAAGAAGTTATCCATATAATCTTGTGCCATGCTGATGAGTTTGGGGTCAACCCCATGATTGATCACTTGAAAGAAGCCATGCTTCAAGCAGGCTCCTTGATCAAACTGGCAGCCTTTTGGGTTCCTTCCTCATCACCTCTGAAGAAACTCTGAAGATCTATCACAGGCGCCAGAAGCTCTTCACGGGCACTGACTAACTCATCATCAGGCCAATAAAATTCTGAAGGTAAACTGGTTAGTTTTCGCATAAGAGACCATTCATAAACAGAGTTATCTTTCTGTCTCTGTGAATCAAGTGGATATGGCAATGAGAGTGTAGAGGGAGTTGAATCCATTGAGAATTCAGAAACACAAGCACGATGACATTAGCTTAGGACCTGATATCTATTTATAGGTGATGTTTTTCCTTTTTCTTTTGCTTTTTCATCTCTAAGATTTCATCATTTATTTGAAGACTAACATTACAGATTTTCTTTCCTTTTCTTTTCAGCATCAATAAATTTCTTGGGATTTCACAATGACAAATTTCAACAAAATGGAAGTCACTGAAAGCCATATTAGATTTCTTTCTATTATTAGTACATATATATTCCATTTAATTTCCATGGCTGAATCCAAATAATTAATTAACCCGCTTTTTCTTTTTCTTCTTTTATTTGTCCTTAAACGAATCACTAAGTTGCAAATTGAAAACAAATATTTTAATTGTAACAAATTGGTATTAAAATTTTTAAAAATGTTGCAAAGTGGAACTTAAGTCCAATTTTTAGTCAAAAAATGATGTGACACTCCTAAAATACAATTTTTTGTAACGTAACATGCTAACTTGCTATGATGTTATATTTTTTATTAGAAATTGGACTTAGGTATCACATTTTCAAAAAATTTAATACCAATTTACAAGGATTAAAAGGTTCGATGTCAATCATCAATATAATGATACCAAATTAGTATCATTTATGTTATTAATCTTCTATTTGTCTGACCAAAGTGAAATCTCCATTTTTGTTGGATGAGCTGGGCCTCGTTCGGCCCTAGCTTTGAACTACGCATTTTTGTTCGAAATTATGCTGAGTCCAACCTATCACTTCATATATATATGCTAATTTTCCAAAATAACTGCAGGTTAAAAGTGTTCTCAATACCTTATTTCAACAACATTTATTTTCCAAAATAACTGTTAGTTATCTTCCATTAATAATAACAATTATAAATACTAATGAAACAGAGATAAGGAAATTTCCGAGAATCATGAAAGCATTAATATTTTGAAAATTGGTTTCCATCAATAATAACAATTATAAATATAAAAAAGTAATAAGGAAATGTCCGAGAATCATGGAAGCATTAACATTTTGAAAATTGGTTTCCATCTCTATTAATGAAATCTGTGTAAATAAAAATTAAAAAAAAAAAAACAATGATCATTCTGTGTCTCTTGAACATAACGATTTCCATCTCCATTAATATAAATTTGCATATTTTGCAAAAAACTATAAGCCAGAAACACGATTAATTCTCCATTAATATGATTCTACTCGTTTAACTTAATTATTTTGCAAAAACCATAAGCAAACAGAGAAAAAACACTTTGATTTTGCAGAAACACGAATTTAGTATCATATCAGTAGTTTCAGCAATAATGTATAGGTTATATTAGGTTATATTTGTAGTGTATGATACTAATCCTGCACATTTTGCACTACAATTTGTTTACCGATCATATTATATGCATATTATATGCAGGTTATAGCCATATTATATGATACTAAATCTTTTGCAAATGTAACATTTTATGCAATGAAAAATGAACGTAAATATGCATTTTAATTATGTATTGATTTAGTGACATGGAATACAATGTTATTTAAGATATAATATATTTAAATATCAGTGTAGTAAGTCTAAAAAAATAAAAAAGTTTGTTATTCTTGTATTGGATTTTTAACTGCCAGATATTAGCGACAGTGTTTGTAAGTTATATGCAAATTGTATTAGGTCATATTTGTAGTATATGTTACTAAATCCTGCACATCATGCACTACAATTAGATTCTGCCATATCGACCACTTTATATATATGTTATATGCAAGTTTTATTTGTATTGTATGATAATAAATCCTGTACAAATATAATTTATTTAAGAACAAAGCGTTTCCTCAGATGATCCATTGGAGAAGATACTGCTCTCTCCCTTGCAATTTGGATTCCCACATTTGCTGGTTGTGTATGTAAGAACAATCCAAGCAGTAATTAAAGCACATAATGTACTAACTCCTATGCATAGATGATCGGATTTCTCATAATATCCTCTTTGACCACATAGTGAATGAAATCAACAAAATCAATAAAATTAGTGGTCATTAACTTGAAATAAGGAAATAACAATAACCATAAATTTTACATCAAATCTATACCACTCATATACAAAAATAATCATTAGTGTCCAAAAAAATTTTAATTCATCAATATAATAAAAAAAATTTGAAATTTATAATAGGGTGTACACAACTATACTACATATTTCATTATATATTCAACAAATCAGTATAAATGTATAATGAAAATTTTCTTTGTATAAGTAAAAAATAATTAAACTTGCGAAGTCTCATCTTTCAATTTTGATAAAATATGTATATATAAGTTTATGGCAGAAACCTAGAAAACCCAAGCAGGACATTGCACAATTAATGAGATTCCTCTTAATATGGATCAGAAATCATAGTTAATTGAGGGAGAAATTAGGGATATTCCGGTTATAATTAGTATTCGATACAAACAATAAAAGGAAAAAAACTAAAAGTGTAAACAGGTATTTGAGTAAAACAAATAAAGTATCTGTATATGGGAAATAAGAATAAAAAATGATGAGACCGTGTCATTTTTTCGAATTATCTGGGCTTGAATACACAATTTCCATTCAATATAAATTGGGGGAATTAACATGATTGGCTATCATTCTCAAGTTTTATTTAAGAAAAAGGGAAAAATTCATATTTGTTTTTTAAATTTTATAAATTTATGCAATTGACCTTTCATAACCCTTAATTTTGAACTAAGTTTGTCTCTCAAAATAAAATTTGTTCAATGCACTATTATTAATCAGATATTGAGTATTTCGTAAATAGAAATTAATCAAAAATCTATTAAATTTAGCTACCTTAACTATCATTACCTAGATACGTACCGTAATTTATTTTGCAAATAAAGACTTAATTAATTAAAAATAGATTGTTCAGGGAATTGATTGAATAAAATTTAAAATTGAAAGACTAAATTAGTTCTTGAAATGTTGCTAACCATTAAAAACATATATATCACCAGAAAAAAATTTGACTTCAAATGTAATAATAATAATAATAATAATAATAATAATAATAATAATAATAATAATAATAATAATAATAATAATAATAATAATAATAATAATAATAATAATTAA
>CATIWF010047597.1:0-16375 GCA_949630135.1 Balakata baccata
TAAAATTAGGTTGTAGCATATGTTGGTAATTACAATTATTATTTTGGTAGCATGTTATTAAGGTGCCAACATTTTATAATTATAAGTCTTCCCTTCTACTTACCTAATTTATTGTTTGTATCCTAACTTTGAAGCAATTCAATTATTAATTAGCTTGATTATATACGTAAATATTTCAATTCTATAGTTATCAATAAAAGGATAAATGTGCAGAAAAATCTCTAACGTTAGGATCAAATAATAACTTTGTCTCTATGGTTAAAAATATCTAATTAAGCTTTTAAAGTTCAATTTTCGACCAATTACACTTTCAAATCATTAATCAAACATTAATTCTTAAAAAATGGTATTGATTCTGCAAAATGAATAGTTTGTGCTTCTTTTGCTTCTGCATCCTAATAATATCATGACGTGTTTGTGTATATATATATATGTAAGTTCTATACCATGAATAATGATTTGAAAGACAAGTTGAAGAATATTGATTGCAAATTTGAAATACCAATTGAATCATGAAAAGGAAATAGAAATATATTTTCTTCAAAATTTTATTTGCATCTTTCATATTTTTGTTAATGAATCAAGCTAGTCAATACCTTATTAATTATTATATAAAAAAATAATTCTGCTAAGTAGGGTCATGTGTTTATAAGTATTCATGGATAACATCTTCATTGTTATGAAATTTTTTTTGGATAAAATCCAAAAACAAAACCATATCATAACACTGTAGAGATTTGTGATGTCCATACTTTCTGTAATAAAAGGTATCAGAGCTAAAATTAGTAGAAAATATTCGGAATGCTAAACAAAAGTTATAAAATCATGATATGCTCTTGAGGTTAGTAGTATTTTAGTACTTCATATAAGGCGTGTTGTCCAACACAGTAAAGTGATCAGTTAATTTGATAAAGTATTGTCTTGTGGATGAATGACCGTTTGAGAGGAGGCTTGGTGATACTTTGTTCAAAAAGAAGATTGTTAAGTGGGCAAATAATGTCCCATAACAAAATATATATATATAAAGAGGGTCATTAGTATGAAACTTTTTGAATAGAGTCTAAAAATACAACCATGAGGACTTCAACCTAAAGTGTATGATATCATACCATTGTAAGATTGTGGTGTTTTGTGATGTCCATACTTTCTATTCAATTCATTAAAAAAATAGAAAATTTTTTATTTTTTTTTTGTTAATCTTGAAAAGCTTCTCTTTGGATATATCAGAATAAGTATTAATGATGAAGTACAAGCTTTAATTTCCTTTTTGTATCGCTTAGCCTTAGTATTTGGTGTCACTATCTACTACTACTTCAGCATCTGTATTATTTAGGGTTTGAACAATCATCATAGGAGATGCTTTTTTGAGCATCCAATTAAGAGACTACAAAATGCTTTGAAGAGTTATTTCTCAATATTTAGTGGGGTAGTAGAAATAATCATTATTTGACATATCAATGGTTATTCATATATACCCATTAGAAATTCCCTAATTATACCATTAAGAAATTCCCTTAAACCTTTATTCTTACGTACCCAAAAAAACAAAAAAAAACAAAAATTGCTTCAAGAGATATGGCTTAACCATGATAATATTTTTTTTTTTAGCAAAACTATAAGTGTCTTCGGTCTATATGTTAATGATTTGAAACTAATTCTGCTCGTATTATAAGGGATCCCAAAGGGCGGCAAAATACTCCCACAAGATTTTTAATGTAATTGCATTATCGGGATTCAAATTCAAGACTTCTAATTAAATTGAAAAAGTTTCTTACCAATTTATCCACACCACCCAATTGGGTTAACCATGATAATATTAATTATGCCTTCCCCAAATCTATTTATATTGCCTCATCCCCACCATTATGTCAATTAATTAATTTTGTCCTTAATTTCCCTAATTCAAGTTGTGCCTCATCAATTTCGAGTGTTCGTCATAAATTTTAATTATTTCATGTAATTAGGAAAATCCCAAAAATAAATTAAAAAAAGACTATATATGTATTAATGTATATTACATTTGTTACTCCTTTTATTTTGTTCTAAAAAAAATTTATCTACCTAATTAAATATAGTTTAACTGGTATTTTCATTTGTAAAAATTAGAGAAAATTTTGGATTTAAGTTTCATTCTCACCATCCACCAATATTAATAAAAATTTATAATTTTTATGTTGAATGTAAGAGATGACTCTCTTATGCTATGTACCTCAAAAAAAATATTTATAATTTCAATATAGACTAAAAACATTGATTAACATGATTGAATATATATATATATATTAATTATGAGCAATATCAAAAAAATTAAAAAAAACCATATTTATTAATAAATAGACTCATTCAGTAAAAATATAATTAAAAAGAAAAAGAAATCTAACTATTCATTCAAAAAGATATATAGATTATATATAATTCCAAATATATGATAAAATTAAGCTTACATAATATTTATGAGAAAGCTGAGAAATTATTTAAGAATGCTTCATGTGGAATAAGATTATGATTAAGTCCTACTAGCATGAGTTTCTAGTAATCACTGCCCTACAAAATACATGATTTGTATGGGTCCTAAGATTTTGCTTATCTAATTAAACTTTAGTTTTGGACCCAAACTTCTACAATTGTTTTATTTGGTATAATCATTAGATGATATCAAAATGCTATGTCAGTATAGGGCAACATAACTGTTTTTGCCTTTCAGAAATTTTTAGATAGATTCGATCTATTATATCAATTCAATCATATAATGATATATATTTAATTATTTTATTCTCATTAATGGATATAAAAACAATATTCATATCATTATCTTATTGGATTAGTTTAAGAATAACGTGGTAGACCTAATTTTCCTAACAATTTCTCATATTACTAATCTATCTTAATTATTGAAGATTTAATTAGTGGAACCCAATTATAGAAATAATTAAGATGTGTAATTAATTAGTAGTTAAAGTGGGTCTCATGGTCAAAGATTTTGAGGATGTGTCAACATTGGATTTGCTTATAAAGGGCTAAGTTGTAATGTACCAAAAAAAAAAAAGACATTTTTTTAAGACTTACAAAAAGATGCAAATTGGTAGTTTCTCTTAAAGTGTATAACACACTCTTAATTACATCATTTAATTAAATTGCTAAGTCAAGTAATCACATAACCAATACTAATTTATTGTATTCCATTTTTAATATTTTACCTCATTATGTAGTTGACATTTTTTGAATTTTTGATTTTGTTTTTTATAATTTTAACCATTCTGTAATCTAAATTTGTGTTAAATATGTTGATAAGAAAATGAAGTTTTTGTTATTCATACATTTCATATTATCTTGTTAGAAATTAATGGACTTTTTATAATATCTTGGGGACAAATTCCTTGAAAATTTTGAGTCATTTTTTTGATGTATATGATTAGAGGCAAATTTTCTTTCTTCTTTCTTTTTTTTTTTAAATAAAATGCACATTTTGCTATTCATGGAAAGTCAAATATGGTCTTATTATGAAAGGTTACATCAAAATTTTATTAGCCTACAGACAAACAAAAGCAGGCAAACTCCATCACTTGACACTAATTTATAAACAAACCCACTCACTCCTCAACATGCTCACATGCCTTCCACAATCTTCTGCTTTCAGAAAATCATTTGCCTCCTTGCTTGATTTATTCTTATTTTTAAAGCTAAATTAATGGTAATTCTTTTTTCCTTTTAAACTATAATTCATAAGGTGAGTTTGCTATTGTACACCATATTCTAAACTCATCCTCTTGCTAAATTTACTAAAAAAAATATACATTGTATCTTCCTAAATAGAAACAAGTAATTTCAATAATTGTGCATACTGTCTATTTTATTGATTGGAATAATATATTTCTCTGTTTCATTCTATCTTCTGAAATAAAATAAAATTGATTTCACTCATATTGACAAGTTAGATTATCAATAAAAATAAATAAATTCTTTATTTTCAAATTTATCTTTATCTTGGTGTTTAGAGTAAATCTTCTCTATTAATAAAAATTTTATTCCATTTGTTCAGAAAAGATAAACATAGTTCTATTTTCATACATATTTATAAGAAAATTATTTAATTTAGTTAAATTAAAGATTTTTGCTTGATATTTTCCAAAAATACTCTTCATTTATTATTATCTTTAAAATAACCATTTGATCTTTTTAATACAATATTCAAATTAATATTTATATAGATGACAATAAATTTCAAGAGTTATTTAAAACAAAAGTTTAAAAAATAAATAGATATTTAGGTATATATTTAATAAAAGTATGTATAAATAAGAATATATTTGTAATTGAACGAAATAACTATACTTCAAAAAAAGATACTTCTGTAATTTTGAACATTCAAAAATAGAAAGTAAGTCTATATTTTCTAGATGAAAGAAGTATCTATTAATTATTTTTAGTCTTTTTTTAAAAAAAATAATATAATCATTTTATTCCTATAATTATATATATTAAATGATATTTTTAATTTTCGTAAAACAGTATTTATGTGGTAGATCTTTTAGGCAGAGTGGGAAAATTTCCCAATTTTCAAAGCATATCAATACCCATTATTCTTTCAAAGCACTTTCATCTACGCAATCTAATGATGCGAAATCAAGACTTGAAAAAAATATTATTACTCTAACTTGTCTGCCATTAATGGCTTCCTTTGCTTTCAATTTGTTTATCTTGGCAAACAACCTTAAATGGCTCCAAATTATACGTTCACCAGCTCACTTGTTTTAGACAAGCATATTTTTCTATATGCACATTTTTGGTTTCCATATTTAAAGGCACTATTAAGTTTTGCAAAATAATACTTCATCCTATGGAAAAAATAGGTTTAATTCTATTTTCATAAATGTTAAAAAATTAGTTAATTAAGTTGAATTAATAATTTTTGTTTGATATTTTCTAAAAATATTCTCCATTTATTATTATTTTGAAAATAACCGTTTGAATTTTTTTAATGCAAGACTCAAATTACTGCTCATATTGATGCCAATCAATTTCAATAATTATTTAAAGTAAAAATTGAAAAAAATAAATAAATATTTAGGTAAATTTAATAAGGGTATATAAAAAAAGTAAGTAGCCTATAATTTCGAACGGTTAAAAACGAAAAGTGAGTTTATCTTTTCCGGACAGAAGGAGTATATTTTGTGAAGGTAAAAACAAAAAATTTGAAAAGAAAAATGCTTATTTTGCTAGAAATACTTTTTTTAAAAAAAAAAAAAAAAGAAAAGTTTCATTTTCCATTATCTCTTTGCTTTTTAATAATAAATTCAAGACTTAATGAGTTCTATGAGTTTCTCAATCTTGAATTGCTAGTGCATGCTTAAGGTGACTTTTTTTTTTCTTAACTTCAATATATGATGGCTCAAATTAATATTAAAAAAAAACCTATAAATTACTTCATATAATTGTCCATATTTAACTATCTCGTAACAATCTGCAAATGGTAAAATTAGATAGTTTAAAATGATTAACCCCAATTATTACTATTAGTTAGTGAATAAGCTTTATAAATGTCTCTCTCTTTTTTTTCCCATTCTATCTTATGTGGAATTGAGAAACTAGCATGTCAAGCTAGTACCTTTCCAAATTTAAATTCTTACATTTAACCAAAAATATCTCCTGTATTTTGTTGATATGAGATTTATCTAAAGATGTTACACATAATTTAAATATAAAGATGTTACACTTTTTTGTTTTTTAAAGGAAGGAAGGATGTTACACTTGATTTATAGCATTTTGTAATTAACTTTATCCATTATATATGGATTTAGATAACAATTGTCTAGATAACCTTAATATGAAGTGTGATTAAGAGAGATACATATGTGACAAATGAAAGTGTGGAGACATTTTGGTTAGGCAAAGGGAAATGCTTTATGAGACAAAGAGCCCCTAAAAACCACTTTTAACCAATTCAGAAATTACGTAATGAAAATGAAGATTCTTAGCAACACGAGTGGGATGCGGAGGCATTATCTTGCTAAGAAGCAATAATGGAATTTGAGATTGCCCAAAAAAAAAAAAAAAGGTAGCAAGTTTGGCCTTTTCTTTTTTGCTTTCTTCACATGTGAAATCAGCCCTTTCCTATCTTGTAGCCCCACACTCAAGATTTATCCTTCAATTGAGCAAAATCTTTAATACAAAAAGGATGCCAAAACCAATTAGGATATAAGATTTCAAATTTAAATATTTAATTAGACTTGTTGTACAAAAAAAAAACAAAAATAAAAAATAAAAAAGGACCCCAAAATTTGAAGATCTTCCATCAATCAAACTAGACGTTTATAAATGACTAATGATATCATATATTAAATTTTTTTTCCTAAATGGACCTCATAAATTTATTCATAAAATAAACTAACAATAGATTATTTAAGAAAATAATATTTAATATCATATATTTATTTATAAAACAAATATTGTATATATATATTTTACATAATGCTCTAGTACATGTAAATTTTTTTGAGATAAATAAAATTATAAATTGGAATGTTAATTGAAACCTCTTAAATAAAAAGAAAGTGGGTTTGTACTAATCAAGAGAAAATGGAGTTGAGAAGTAAAAGATTGAAATCATGTAAAAAGGGGCTTTCTACTTGGATATAGAAAAGCAGTCAAGGGTCTCTATATTGGGTTGTCGTGTTGATTTTCTGTTTTCCACTACTTGTATTCTTTACTAAGTACTTTCAAGACTTAGGATTATTGTGGGAAACAACAAATGTTGAGGTGCCAAAGGAGAGATTCTGAAGCAGATAATCTAGTGGATTCTCCCACTAGCTATCTCTCCTTTAACACATTATATGCTCAAACTCATCAATCAATTAATGCAATTATTACAAGGTTTGAGTTTTTAGGGTTGCTTCTTCATTAATATAAACCTATATATGGTAACTTCACATTATGTGTTCCACTCTAAAAATGAATGAGAATATTTTTTTTTTCAACTATCTACTAATTTGTACTCACGTGAGCCAATGATAGAACTACATTCATTTAAGAATAGATAATTTATTCTTCTTAAATTTTTAAAATATATATAATAGTATATAAATTTATATCATTTTTTTTAAATTTGCTCTCCAAAAAAGATATTGAAAAAATATTTTTATACCTCATATTTATGTTTCTGATTCTTCATTTCCCTAACTTAGGGGCCCGGCTCCCCTACTGCATGCTGGGTAGATTCATTAACTGGGTAAGTGCTCCTTTTAGGTGTTTTATACTCATAATTTAAACTCGAAATATCTGATTAAGTGAGAATGGTCTCTTAATATTCCATCTCACATCTTAAAAATAAAATGAATGAGATTTTGTATACCACGTGACTTATGCCTAATAAGAATATGAGTAATTCTGTAGTACACTTCATCAAATACTTTAGAATTATTGAATCATCAACTTTTAATTTCAGTTATTAATATCAATGAATGAAATTAATAATTAATAATATAATAATTTTAAAGCTATAAATGTAAATTACACTAGTTGCACCAATGTCATTTGTTTCTATAGAATCTATGCATCTTTGAAATTTTTTTTTTCCTTCTATTGTTAAGTTTTGCACACACTAATGCAATTTGGTGAAGCATAGTCCATAATCAGGACACTTGTAGAAATTAAAGTCACTACCTTCAAATAGAAATTAAAGTTACTAAATGATTTAGTAAGAATGCTATTCTATACATAAAGTTTGAAGTTTTTTTTATTTAAACCCAATTCACCTATCTATTTAATTAGTAAAAGAATAATTATTCTTTTACATAAAAAATATCAATTTTTTAAATATAAATATAAAGTTAGTTGTAAAAATTATTTTTTATCACTAAAATGTGTTATTGACTCGGATAATAAATAAATCATTAAAGAAACAACCTCCCTGAAAGCAATTTGTCACCAATTTAGAAGTTAAGACATCGTAATCATTAAAATAAATTTATAATTGCAGAAGAAAAAAAAAAATATTTACAATTGGCAAGAAAGTTAACCAAAGGACAAACTCTCCTTCTCTCTCTCTATCATATTTTTTATTGGAAATTTTTTGGAAAAATTAATAATTCTTTTTCTTTTCTGTCACATCATAAATTATAGCAGACTTTTTACTGTCCTTCACATGAAAAAAGGTTGTTTGTTCAGCTCTAAAAGATCCATTGGGTCAATTCTCCAAGACATATTTCGTTTTGTTTTATTAATAAAAAAATAATTTAGAAAATATTTATTTATAGTTTATATAATTTTTTTTTTTATAAAAAATCCGATCGAAAATTCAAATCGGAGACCTTATCGTCATGATCATCGGATTATATAATATTAATTAATTGTTATAGAAAATCAGTTATTTTAGTTACAAACTCACAATACCTCTACGTGCTGAATGGCAAATTGAATTATGTTGAACTATGGACTACTGGTGAAAAGCTTTAAGTGTATTTATGAATATCCAGAAACTATCAATTGAAAACAAAAAATTACAGACTTCAGTCTAATTTTTGTAATGCAAACCCAATTACAGAGTAAAATACATTTCCAAAAAAAAAAAAAAATGCGAGTATGTATATCTATATATCTAATTACATGCCTTGCTCTTTAACCAGCTAATTTGAAAATATAATATGTCAATTTAATTTACAAAACAATCAACTTGCTCTCTATGTATGCTTCATGAACAAGATGGTCATTGGAAGAATACTCTTTGCACCAACAGATAAATTTGGTTTTGGTATCACATTCAAGCAACAAAGATGATGAACACCATCAGGAACAATATTATAACAGCAAATATCTTGATTAGAAGCCACCTATTTGATGAAATTTGGTTAAGATGCCTCAATAGAGCACTGCGAGCACTTTCCACATTAGCCAATGACTCATCCATGTTGTCGTCAATCCTGCCTTGCATCAACATGGTTAGATTGCGTTCACAGTGAACATTCCAAGTACTTGCTGGAAACAAAGAATGCCATGAAAAGTAAAAAATAGTTGGATTTTATCGGGTTAATGACCAAAAACCTCCAAGAATTGGGTCCATTTTTCTATTTTAGCCACCTCTTTATGAACTGTATAACCATATTTTCATTTTTGTTTGTAGTTGGTTTACGTATGTTTAGGGTTGGATGTGTACCACACTTGGCTGGCAGTGAGGGTTTACCCTGAGCCTAGGGGGTCCTAAGCTCGCAAAAATTGAAAGAATAATGGAAGGTAAGGTTCACAAATCGACTAAAGAAGAAGTGGAAAAATTGAAATACTGACCAAAGTCTTAGATTCTTGGATCATTAACCTTTGTTGTAAATAGAAATCAAATGATTGATGAATTAAGAACTTTTCACATATAAATACAGAAGCATTGATTATCCATGCGAAGCAACCATACCTGATAGCTAGCTCGCCCTGCTGTGCAACCATTGTAGCCAAATGTGTAAAGATTCCACTAAGTTCTGAAATTGTAGATTCCACGTTATGAAGAGCAACTGCACGACTTTGATTATAACTTTCTTGCCTTGGAACAACCTGCTGTAACATGGACATTTCCATATGGTGGGAAGGAGCATTGTCCACAGCCGGCCTCCGTCTATATTGAGACAAACTTTTAATTAGCATGAGAAAACATTTTTAACATGCTACTTTGGAAACCAGGTCATTTTCCAATACCCAAAACCTAAGAAAAAAATTGCTATTAAGGTTCAATGCAAATTTAGTGAGCAAATAGACGTTTGATTTGCAAAAATCAAATGGATTTTACGAACATGTCATAATTGAATAAGTAAATCCATCTGGTTTTGCAGCAGGGCAATATAACCTAGAGGTATCTCTTCCCATCCTATAAGGTTCAACAATCGGAGGACAGGTCAAAATGGAGGAGGCCAAAGCCCTTTCTGTAGCTCACCATACTTTATAATTAAAAATATTGGACAATGTAAGAAGGAAAACTGATTGGAGTGCTGAACTTGAATATCTAATACTGATAGTTTCTGTCCACTGTACAGCTAATTTTTAATGCTGAGGGTAATATATAAAGATCGCAAAATGCCTCCATATGTGGATAAGATGAAACTGGCACCTTCAACAGCTCTCAAGTAAACATCCATAATATTATCAATTGGGTAAAACTAAGAGTTAGTCCAAGAATCGTTTTTATCAAATGGATGATAGACTGCTCATGCAAGCCTAGGGGTATAATCAAGTCGAGTCGATACAGTGTCAAACTCGACTCGATTAAAAAACTTGAGCTCGACTTAATAAAGCTCGAATCAATTGAAAATTTTAATAAATTGCGTACTCGGCTCGACTTGAAATTGACTCGATTCGATTAAGCTCAAATATATTAAAATACTAAGGGTATAAAAGTAATTTAATAAAAAAAAAGAGATACTTGATTAAGCTCTCGAGCTTCACGAGTTAAGTATTATGATACTCTAACTTGACTCGACAAACTACTCAAGCTACTCGAGCTCGACTCGATTATGAGTAGCTCACGAGTAGCTTAACTCGTTTACATCCCTATTGTAGCCAAGACTGTTGCTTAGGATAAAAATGTGTCTGCAAATATTATAGGAAAAGTATGATGGAGATGGATCCATGCTCTTTCTAGCTTCAGCTTTTCAGAGTATTATATGTTCAGTCCCACACACCATTTCTCTTTCTTCTGAAAGGGAGTGTCTGTTCTTTTTCATATCTGTTCCTTGTGTTCAACAAAAGAAAGTTATATAGAGAACGAATGAAATGGAAAAAGAACTTTAATTCAAAAAGTGAAACTGCATTTTTTCTTTTAAAAAAGGCAGGAAACACAATACTTCAGAAGAACATGAGCAGCTACACCATAGCCTCACCTCATGTGTAAACGCATCTTAGGCTACATGTGCATTTACAGATGGCATGGCACAAAACGCACACCAGTTCCTTGGCATGCCTAAGCAAGAGGCTATGCCCTCAAAAATAGTTACTTTTCAGCCCAAATTGAAACAACCCAGAAGGAAGCCAAGCAAGTGTTACATATAATTGAGGAACTAGCGAAACCATAGTTATAGTGATGTTACATCTCATTATACACTAGCAATTTTGTTTTTTGAAAAGATTAACTTTTTCATTTAGAAATACATACATAAATGCATGTACAAGTACATGTGCAAAGTTTATGAACTGAAATTCATAAGAGCCAATAAATCCTTAGTTATCACGTGAAAAAAATTTTTTAAAAAAAATGTGACCATATTATACCAGAAAATATGATTTATAGGAACAAACGGATATAGTGTGCAGAATCATATAAAATCGCACCTCAACTGGTTGCCAACTTGAACACCATTTGGTGGTAATCTGGTTAGAGTAGAAAGCAAGATGAATTGGTATCAGCTATACAAAAAATATTCAATCATTCTAAACACAATAAAATCCAAACTTTCCCATTACTAGCAAGGATTATAAATGAATTCTATAAGATAATTGAACTAACATTTCTTTAAAATCGATACCAATAGATAGATGATTCTATAGCAATAAAGCTTCAACATAGGCAAGTAGATGTCTTCTGAGCTAAAAATAGGGCAATTATTTTGAAGTTGCTTGTATATAATTGCCGTTTAAGTTCTAATTATAACCTAACAACAAACATCCAGATGTAACTGATTAAGAGAGAGTGTTGGTCTCAATAACTACCGAAGAAAATAACTCTTTTGTAGCTCAATTACCACACATCTCTGGAAGGGGGACCCATTTTTAGCGATGGGGAAGCTTTATTTACTTGACAGCTAAACTAGCAACCAAATCTGTGCTATAATATATATGTATTACTTAAATTACTTACTCCAGTTTCACAAAGCATAAAAACCAGAAATTAGGTATCACTGTGGTTGGATTTATCAAGGTTAGCTTGTGCATCACCTCAACAGCATATGGAAAAGAAGAATTAGCATATTTAAAGCTTCAAAGACTCACACAGATGGTTGAGAATTGCCAAATGCATGTCCAGAACCAGACCAAGGTGGCGGCTCAGTCATGGGTTTTGCTTGACGCACAAAAGGAGACTCTCTTGAAGCATTTGAGGAAAATATCTGTTTCCTATTCTCATGCGCCTTGATATTCTGAAGGGAGATACAAAGCCACATAAAGAGAAGGTAAAATCAATTAGAAGATGCTATGCAAGCACAGCAATAACAACTATCGGTAAAACTAACCTCTGTTCTAGTAGTTAATACATCTTGAAGCTCTTTTGTGGCTCCCATAAGTTTGCCCTTGAGGTCATCACAGACAGTTGTGGAATGCACAACTCTATCCTGGGAGTAATTCCCATCAGCTATTTCCATGTTTTGAAGGGTTTGCAGATCTGTAAGAGCTGAATTCAATGTCGTAATATCATTCTTTATCAAGGTGGTTAGTTCCTGTATTTCAACAGTTGGATCGTCAAACATTGATGACCTTTTTGCAACTGCACATTGAGCACAACGTCACTGAGCCATTAAACCTATATTGAACATAGATCCAACAGCAATAATGACAATTGACAGCACATGTTTCAGCTTTCTTCCTATAAATAAAACAAATTCTTTTGCATTAGCTAAGTTAAATTTCAGGCAAATTTCGGTTTTCAACAAGAAAAGGAAATTACACTCGATAGATGATATGAAAAAAAAAGCTTTACTAAGTGTTTAATAGTAAATAAACCAAACCCATGTTCTCAGATTAAACAAAATAGCCTCGCGTTGAAAATTAAATTCAACTACATCTGCATAGTTATTCAATAAACTCATAATTACAAACTAGTAATCCCGAATCATGAATTAAATAAATTAGTAACTTTATTCAACTTAAATCATACACTTCACATTTCTTTCGCTTTAAAATTGCTAATTAGTTGTTCTAAATCTTCAATCCACATCTCTTTGAATGCTTGCAAGCTAAAATGCAACTGAAGAAATTCTTTTAAAAAATCATAAATTGAAATCAAAAGATAGACTAAGGGGAGCTTACCATTGGCGAGTCGAGCGATCTTCTGGGAGGTTTCATGGATGCCCAAACCAATCATGGAGGCCTTTTTGTTGAATTCGGATCTTAAAGAGATCGGTGGTGAGTAAGGTTTTGAAAGAGATGAATTGTTTTCATGATTAGTGGATGTAACTCCGCCAATCTTTTTCAGTGTTTGGGTTAGTGATCGGAACTCCGCCGTTCGATCTCGGTACACTGAGGCCATCGGGAAAGAGACGTTGCAATGACGGCCCTCCGCCGGAAATGAGCTGTTGGTGTAGTTAATTAGTTATACGTTTTGCCGTTTCTGTTGATTTTGGATTTTGGTGGTTCTTATTGAGGCTGGACCGGAAAATGAGACTGGCCTGTTTGTTATTGTTACTAAAGAGCCCATTATAATGGGCTTGAGCATTAGATCTTATAGGCAATTTCGCCGGCCACTTTAAAATTTTATTTGTAAAATTACTTTCTTTTTTTTTTTTTTACTTTTTTCATTTTTACGAGATAGTTTTCGTTTGTACTAAATTTTTTTTTCTTTTTCGTCTTCTACGAGAGCCACTATTACAGATCTTCATCTTTTTCGACAACCATCATCATAGATCTTCATCTTCTCTAATTATCGTAAATTCTCGTCTTCTTCGAAAGCCACCATTACAGATCTTCGTCTTCTTCAAGAGCTACAATCACAAATTTTTGTCTTTTCTAAGAGCCACCATCTTCTTCGTTTTATATGAAATTGGATCTAATATTTCCACCAAGAAACAAGCTTTTCCGCCAACAATTGTTTTCTCTTCATTGATAATAAGTAGTGACCGAGAGATTTTATATTAGAGATTTTGCTTTTAATTTTATTTCATACATCGAATTTTTTGATGATAACTAATGGATTGCCTTTTGATTTTATTTAATGTATTGAATTTTGTAATTTTATGTGTGATTGAATCAATGTATACACAAAGTATCTCCAAGGTATACTGGAGGTATTCTCATATAATCCCCAAAGGTATATCCAATATATTCTCAAGTTACCCCTAAGGTATACTTAAGTAATTTCTTGCGAATCCTCAAGATATATCAAAGGTACCTCTAAAATATACCCAAGGTACCCCTAAAATATACCCAAGGTATTCTGAGGTATTCCCATGGATTTTCCAAAGGTATACCCATAATATTCTAAAAGGTATAACAAACTATTTATTTAAGAATTTGTGACGTTTTGAATCATTTTTTGTTGGACTTTATGTGTGATTGAATCAAGCTATCCCCAAAGTATTCCCATGAAATTTTTTAAAGATATCCCCAAAGTATACCGAAAATGTATACCAAACTGTTTGTTTGAGAATTTGTGATATTTTGAATTTTGATTGAATTTTATTTTTCTTCTTCTGGTTTTTTTTATTCTTTATTGGTAAAAATTGAACAAAGATATGCCTAAAGTATACCAAAAATATATCGAAAATATACCGTTTGAGCATATTTTTGAATGATTTTAAGATTTAAATAATATTGTAATTTTAGAAAGTTGTTTTAGTTAAAATTGAAAAAATTTCGAAAGCCGATGAAAATGTAAATCAGTATCCAATTTTTGGTATTTTCGTAAAACTCTCTAATCTTATTTCTCATAAGATTTTTCTTTTTCTGTCATTTTTCCTTGAATAATTGTTTTTCCTGAGATGCCATTACTTTTACAATAATAATAATGATAATATATTGAAAAAATTACTATTTATTTCATTTAGTTTGACATAATATACACTAGTACCTTTTTGAAGTTTGAAAAGTATACAATTTATTCCTAATAATTTGACATAATATACTAGTGGCCCTTGAGATTTGAAAAAGAATATAATACACTATAAAAAAAAATATTCTCTTTTGCTCGGGAGGTATTAGTGTAGTAAATCAAATTTGCGGGGAGGTACTAATGTAGTATATCAAAACTATAAGAGTTAAATAATATAATTTTCAAATCTAAGGGAGTACTAATATATTATGTCAAATTACATGAAGTAAATTGTATATTTTTCAAATATCAGAAATGTACTAGTGTATTATGTCAAATAAAAGGAAATAAATAATAATTTTCCCTAATATATTAATATTGGTTAAAGAAGATTCAAATTTTAATTACATAGCTAAGAAAGACTATAATAGAAATTATGATTCACTCAAATTCATTGTTTATATGATAGATCATGATAACGCCGGTTCTAAATTTTTGTTTCTGCAAGACAGAAGGACATTAAAATGGTAATGCTTAAGTTAGAAAGAGAGAAGAAGAAGAGGAGAGAGGAAGGAGATAAATGAAAGTTGTATAGTATTGAATTATTACTCCTTATTTAGTTTGAGATGTGCTATTTATACATCTCTTCCTTTAGTAAAGGTGTGATATCATCAATCATGATATGATCTCATAAATCATAACGGGGATTGATGAGTTATAATTTGGTTATGACAAGATCAGACACATTGTATTTAATCATGTTTTGACATAGGCTATTTAAGTAATTTTATCAGGCACATATTAGGATAATTTTAACCATTCATCCTTAAATAAAAGGTTGAAACATGTTGGGTGGACTTGAAGAAACCTTAATCCCAACAATAGACACTGAAACAATAATAATCTCGTCATAGAGTTTCTATATAACTATTTTCAGTTTTTTTTTTTTTTTACAATATATTATGATCACTGTTGACCTTTTACATTAATAAATTATAATAAAATCTTCGAATTTTAGGGCTTAAGTTATCTTGTTTAATTGGCTATTTAAGTAAATACTAATAATAAACAGCACAATCATCTAACAGAGAAATCCGACGAATTAAACATATGGGTTGCTTGAAAATTTGTGTATTTAGTTTGCTTATATTGGTTTCCTTTGCTCCTGTTCTAAAAGGTTTCGATGTATACATATCTCATCGGGAGGAAGAACTTCCGATAGCCTACAAAACGATAATAGTTAAGTGCAACAATTTGGCCATGAAATATTTAGATGCAGCAGAATATGTGAAGTATGGAGTTGATGTGAATACTGTTTTCACATGTGAATTCACATCCAAGGACAAACCTAATGGTCAATTTGTTCTATATAACAGCACGATTCGAGAGTGGTGCGGCCCCAAAGATGAGCAAGCTTGCATTTGGCATACTCTGCGTGATGGCCTGGAATTGGCAGTTTCTGTAACTCAATCACGGCTTATATATAAGTTTTAATTATTGGAAAAAAAAAATTATTTTAATGGAGTTGAAATATATAATGAGCCATGCTGAAGAAAAAGTTTGAAGGTGATCTATTCTTTTGTGATATATTCAAGTCATATCCGAATGATTGATGTCGAAACTAATTAAAAATGAATTTTTATTCTTTCAAAAATAAATTTGTAAATA